>VUQG01031704.1:4877-45874 GCA_015106755.1 Etia nguti | reverse complement strand
TCATTTAGCCAGGGCATAGGGTTCCTTTTTTGACATTTTAACTTCTTTACGGGAGCAACAGAGTCCAGTAGTTCAAGAAGTGTATTATTAAGGTTCGCAGTCAAGGTGTCCACACATATGTCCTGGGTAAAAATGGGGTCCAACACATCAGGTAGATGTAATTTAACTCCAAGCAATGCTTCGGGGCTAATATAACGAGATGATCTGAGGGGCAAGTTTCCCCTCTCAGAAGCTGGAGATTTAGAGATTAAAATATCAAATAAAATTGCTGAGTGCTCTAAAATAGGTAAAACACAATTTTCAGTCATTGATACATTCAGTCCGTAACCCAAGACAAGGTCTAGAGTGTGGCCCTTACGTGTTGGCCCAGACACAAATTGTGTGAAGTTTAAGTACTCAATTACATTTTACGAAATCTTTGACCAGGGGTTTATCCTCACAACACAGATGAATATTAAAGTCCCCCACTATAAGAATCCTTTCATAGTAAGCGATAAAACATGTCAAGAAGTCTGAAAGTGCCGAAAAAAACAACTCATTATATCTAGGTGGACGATAGATGACTATAATTAGAACCATGGGACAGCTTAAAGTCAGGAGTTGGGACTCAAATGAGGTAAAAACACCAGGACCTTGTATTTGTTTGCATTTAAAACAGTCTTTGATGATAGAGGCTACCCCGCCTCCCCTCCCAGACAACCTGGGGGAGCTGAAGAAGCTGGCATCGGAGGGGCAAAGTTCCAGCAAGGGTGCCACTTCACCAGCGCGCAGCCGTGTCTCAGTTAGGAACATGACGTCCAGCTTATGAGTACCAAAAAAGTCCCGAAGTACATGAGTTTTATTTGATACAGATCTTGCATTTAAGAGAGCTAATTTAACTCTCTGTCCATCCGTGGTAGCAGGCAGTAATTGTAGGTTGTTTATATTCGCTCCACCTCCCCTCGTATCCCGTCGGCATGGCGACCAATAAAACTGCGTCGGGTGAGCGTGCTCCGATGACGTCGGGTAAACAGGAAGAAGGCAGCGCTGTTTGAGGCCAAAATAAAGTCCTAAACAGCCAGGGTCGCCGATGGTAAGGACCCGCCGCATCCAAGTTCTGACCCGAACACGCTTCCCAGAGCACGTGCCACGCATACATCCACTTCTCCAGCACTTCCATTTTGAAGGATTCCAGGGTGGATCACGGCGATGCAGTTCCTCCGGTACTGACGCCAGAGGTGGCGGGAGCCCTCCACATCGCTCGATAACGCTGGGGAGCTTAAGCAGCTTATATACAGCATACATGTAGAAAGAGCATTAAACCTCAATCAGAAGCCGCGCGGGTCAGGCAATCACAGTGAGGAAGTTGTTTCCCTCCACTGCAGCAGTCTAACATGAATAACATTTACAATAAAGTAATCATAATGTATATAATTTCAAGGAAAAATAATGGACTGGTTCATTAGAAGGCTAAATGTTGTAGGGCGTTGTATGGGAAAAAAAATGAAACGTGTGTTTTATAGCTGATATTTTTCTGGATATGGTCAACAAAGTCAAAAATTAAGGTCAGGGTCAAAATCCCAGCCAACCTAGGTACTCGTGTCCCCCAAGGCCTAGTATATTGTTGTGAAGGCAATCCATACTGATTTTACTGAATTGACCTTGAGCCGATTTTCTTTCTTTTCTTTTTTTTTTGACCCGATTTTCACCAAAATTAAATCTGCTTGAGTTGCTATCTGTATCTACCATCACTCAAAATTTGAAAATGATGTCTTAAAAACTGTGGATGCGAGGCTATTAACAAACAAGCAGACAAACATAGGGGAACAATGACATATTCCCTTCCTTCGTGGGGACAATAGCAAGGACAGGAATGCATAGCTAACTTACCACGATGATTTAGGACAACTCTTTTGCATATTGCCACATTTATTTTAATTAATGTTGAATCCCTAGTAACAGATGGGATGATGAAAAAGTTGCGAAAGTATGTTTACTTGCTAATATAGAAATTTTGAATAAGTACACAGATGAAGCTTGCTGTTTCCATGGGTCCTTACAATATATACATATCTTTAAAATCCAGTAATATATGAGTAGTTAGTTTTCACTTAATTATCCCATTAGTTATTAGAAATTGTGGCAGGTTAACACAGAACACAATTAATTTCGTTCTTGGAAACTAACTTTCTTCACTATGAGTGCCAACATCTTCATGTCAGTCTACATTGTCTTGAAAGTCTTTGACATGATGCACCCTGCAGGTAGTCTTTATTTGCTCACAAGTTATAAACTCTGTTGTAATAACTGTCAACATAGTTGTGTTTGCTCTTGGATATTTGTGAAAGAAACTGGGCTGCAGGGTGTACCGAGGCCTGGCTGGGTGAAGAAACAGTGGGGTAACTTCAAGCAAAAGTAGGTTGGTAAGACAGTTTTCACAATAGCAAGTCCTAGAGAAGCTTATTTTAATGTTTAATATTTATTCTTTTATGTTTTGTAGCACTTAAACTGTCCCCAGTTAGGGATTAGTTCTCAGGGTGGTGAGGCAACAGCAGCGCCATGGAAATGCCATGGATGAGGCAATAGGTGGCAGGCCATCCATAACACCTTGTGTCCTTATTGCCTCATCCTGCCAGGATGCAACTGTATCCTCAGCAGCCTCAACCACTGGCAGAAGGCATAACAGGGGAACAAGGAGGAAAAAAGAGACGGAGGATAGATGTCCTCAGGCACAAGGGAGTCTGAGGAGACCGAAAGAGAAACAAGTTTAAGTTTGACACTGTTAATGATAATGTTTTGTTTATGATTATATAATTTCAGTCTTCTAATCATCGCTGTGACTGCCATTATGTAGAATGTAGGGTCAAGATATTGCCCACGGCTGTTTACAAAATAATAGCACTTCAAATTGACAATAAACTCCAGCAACCAGTACAGGTTTATGTAAGAAGTAAATTTCATGTTATAGTCAAAAATGATACTTTGCATTAACATAAATAACATGTATTCTACAGAACTGTATTTAGACATACTTTTCTGTCCTTACACAAATTATACTTAGACTATACATTCAATTATATTTACTATAACTTTATACTTTACCATTAATGGGAGAATTTGTTGTTGTTCCATATGGTAAACTGTCATTATGGACTTCCAAGAAAACTGAACGCCAACAGGTTTTCTCTCTCTGCACCTGCTCTGGGCTCCACATGGGCTCACAGTCCAAGTTATCTCATAAAATACTGGTTAAGCTGTCTAATGTAAGCTCAGCTGTTCTGGCCATCATGACCAACAACAATGTCCACAAATAGCTCATGATCAAAGATGGCATACATAATTTATAGGTGGCTTTTCTCTGTTTGAATCAACTGCCACCCTGAGTGTTTCTTTTTACACCGGTGATTTCTTAAGTTGCAGTGCATTTGGACTCTCAGGTCCACTGTACGTTTTCCAATATCAATACGTTTCATCCTGTCACTGTATGACATTCTATAGGATTTCAGTGCTAGTGGGCGTGAGGCTAATGTCACGCTGGACAAAAAGTGGTGCCCCATCATCCAATATTAGCAGCTAAGATAAAAAATAAAAATAAAAAAATAAACTGAATAGACTTTAAAAAGTTTCTTTGCATCACTGTTCTTCAGTTGTACAGGTGCAACTAATAAGCTGATAACTCTATATAGGACTCACCTCTTATTTTCCCTCTAAATCCCTTAGACACCAGCCCAATTTTGGCAGCTGCACAAAGTCTAAGAATGAGAATTTTCTCCTGGTGAATAGGAGTGTGGGTTGAATTGTTTCTTTGGTAAGACCTGGACACACGGGCGTATTATTCTGAGCAGAGATCCTGTTACACTGGGGGATCACATACTTGGCAGGATGGCCAGCATGAAAAGACTCTTGGTTGTTTGTGAGCAAAGAGACCCTAGCAACAGCATTCCCCTAGAGAAGAAGCTGGCAGGGCACTGCAAAACAGTCAGGCCACTACGTCCTGATAGCCAAAAGTGCTTATATGATCTATTGAATTACAAACATGCACCCATACGGATGTGGATAAGCACAGACTTCAACATTCCTGGTTCCAAAAACGTTGGTTGCTGTGTAAATGTACATAAAAACAGAACCCAGTGGTTTGCAAAAACCCAGAAAGCATATCAATTTTTTAAACTGATGTTTAACTATTTCATAAAATTAATTAATATTAGCCATTTTGCGTTTGAAGGCAGCAACATGTCTCAAAAAATCTACTTCTGTACAATATTTGAAGTCTCTGAAAATGTTTTACTTTAATTTGTTTTATTGCTTTTTACATTTTTACATAAGTTTTTGAGCAGAGAATGACAACATATATAATGTCAACATATTTATTGAAACAGATTAAGAGCAATGCTTATAACAATTTAAGAAGTCTTGTTTTTCATCAAGAAACTGAGAAGATATTTTTGTCAACCAAGCTGATGATTGTCCAACTACCAGATCCATGTACTGCTAAATCACTTTAGAGCTCAGGTATATAAGCCTTTAGACTTTTATAATACAAATGAAAAACAAATTAAGTAATTTGGTCATCTTTAGCTATGTTTTTGTGACTTTTTTGACTGACATAAAGATGACAGCACTGAAATCCGGATTTGTAAAAATATACTCCACCATAGTCTGTTTACATTGGAAAGAAGGCAGGGTAGAAATATGTCAGTTTTGCTTTAAATGTGAGGGAATTAATAGTGAAACGACTGTCACTTTTAGAAAGTCTTTAACAGTTGATATAACCGTGATCATGATCATCCAAATTAAGATGGTTCTGTCTGTGTGCGTGGACACATGAACAAACTTTCAGGACAAGACTGCACTTGTATCTTGTATATTTGCCAAACTAACAGAAAAAGAGAAACTCGGGGAAACAAACCCGGGAAAATGTTCAAAAAGCTGTTAAGGAAAACATTAAAACACGATAAAGCACAGAAAAAGAGGGAAAGCACAAAGACTAAATAAACCTCAGGGAAGGAAAGATAATAAAAAGTTAATGTTGGTATTCTGAACACAGAAAATGTTTTTAGCATGTACATTTTAATCAGAGCAATTTCATGAAAGCTAATAATTCTTAGTACCTCGCCGATCGTAAGTGCTGATCGTAAAAGTATGATGAGTTTTAGGTCATTACTTCTGATTGCCTAGGCACAGAATTGACATTTTTTAAGAACTGCAAAGCTGCCACATGCATAGCTCTTTGCCATTAAATTTATGGAAATGTATGCAGCCTCCTTGTACAGTACAAATACTAGTTTTAAAAATACTCCAGTAAAAGTTCAAGTACTGGTTCAACCTATTTACTCAAGTAAACGTGAAAAAAGTACAGGCTCGGAAATGTACTCAAAGTAAGAAAGTAAAAAGGAGCTCTTTGGAGGATGTTTCTACCAGCTCTTTGTGCAAAGCTAACTAAGCCTTGTGCTACAATAATGTAATAATATAACAATATAACAAGATACTCAACTTGAATCTGAAGAAAAAAAAGGAACATTTAAAAGAAAATCTAAATTTTCTGTTGCCTACGTTAGAGTATGACTGCCTCTAAACAGGAAAATGAGTAGAGTGAGAGGTTAAAGTGGGATTCAGCAGGTGGGGGAACCCTGAAATCAGCTGTAGTAGCACAGCATGGGGAAGAATCACAAAAATTTGTAATTTTAGTTTTGTTTTTTTTTCTTTAAGTTATCGATTCTTATTGTCACTAGTTAGACTTACATTAGTTCAGTGGTTCCCTTTTTTTTGCTAAGCCCCCTTGTTCTTTACAATAAACCCTCCCCCCTCCGACACAAACACATCCTCCAACCACACACACATTTTTGTTTTCAAACTCCATTGCAGTTTATTTCACACCTCAAACCTTTTGTAAACAATTAACCCTTTCACGCACAGTGGTCACTACAGTGGACAGCTATTCAAAGGCATTTTTCTTGTATTTGTGTCAGTGTTGATTGTATACTTGCACATAAACCACTAAATTGGACACAGATTTGTCCCCCCATACCCTGCCACCCACTGGCCGTTTAATGTTACTATAGATGTATGACGTGTTTCATTGTAATTATTGTCGTTTAACCCTGTCATGCATGAATTATGAAAACCTCAATCAGGATTTTTATTCATCTTTTCATGCCTAAAGATGAATAAAAATATCAGGATCAATCAGGATAAAAAATCGTGATTGAGATTGTCATAATTCATGCATGAAAGGGTTAAACAAATAAAAGTAAACTGCAATAAATTACAGGTAGCAATAAAATAAACAAACCATCTTTATGGTGTAATTATTTTACATATGGTGGTTTTGTTTTGGGTTTTTTTTTACTGTGTAAGAATATTCAACACTGCTATCAATACATTTGTAAAATGGGTTTAAAAACATAAACAGGTGTGGGATACTGTTTGTCCATGATCTGGACAGGGGGAACAAATAGTGGCAGGATCAGTCTGATATTATTTGTATCCCACTGTAACTTTACTGTATAAAGAGCTAACATCGCCAAAATTTCATTATAAGAAGTGTTTGTGAACTAAAAATCAAGAATGTGGGACACTGTTTGTCCGTGGAGAGCCCAGCGTGTGGTCCCGATGCAGGGAAAACAAATTCTGCCAGGGAGACCTACCTTGGCACTTGTGCAGGTGAAGCCAAAGGCAAGATATGCTTCATCATATTTTCTAGTCTTTGGCTTGCAAGGAAGTTGGTTTGGAAGCATATTTGGCGATGCTTCATCTTCTGCTTTGCATTTGTGTGGAAGCCCCATCAAAAATCTGTCCATTATGCTAGCAGTGTCCAAGCGTTCTTTTTTTTTATTCATACCCCACCCCCAATTTGGCAATCACATGACGTCACATTCAGTATTGACAAAAGATGGCGCTAAACATTTTTTAAAACTTTATTTCTTAAATCCAGCTTCACAGACAGAGTTACATCTATGTCAGTTTTTGAGAGCAGGGCTCAGGGATGTAAATTAGCCTTTATGTGTGTAGTGTTTCATGTCCCCCTTTATTCTCTGCTACACTTGATGTAACCTAACTCTGACCGTGAAACCACAGTCACTGTGCACCAGTCACACACTGTTCTTTACTTTAAATCCATCACAGTACAGCAAACTAACCTGTCTATCTTTCACTAACCTGCAGAGGATTTTTATCCAATTCTTAAAAAAACAGTCAGTCTGCCTCAGTTTGTTTAGCTGCATGTTTTTCGATATGATAAAACATAATGTCACATGTAAAGACCCAATATCTGATTTAAAAACATGAGGACTCACATGTAGGCTTTAAATTTCCAGTATATCAAATCCCACTGAGCATCCTTACCTTTAAATCTAACCTCTGTTCTTCCTCTCCTGTCCTGTCTTTCTTATCTTTCTCCATCTCTGAGTGAGCTCTTTCTTTTCTCTCCCTGTGAAAAACAGCAGCTGGACCTTTAGCTAGCAACACACCATGCGACAAACTGCACACAGGCAGTTTGTGTGTTTGCTGATGTTTGTTAAGCTTATAGAAATGTTGCATTTTAAATTACCTGCCACTTAAAAATGTGACAAAGTTTATATTCGCTCCTCTTTTGTAGGGCTAGCTAGATGCTGAAGTACTGCAATTTATGGATAGCCGCAGTTGTTCCAGTGTTGCTCAAAAACAAACAAATAAAAGAACGGCCCACTTTAACCCGTGACTTTGGCACATGTCATCTCTTTTATGCAACATCCCCTGGTGATTAATGAATGAACAGGATGGCTTTTCATGTGTTATTGTTTAACATCAAATCGGTTTTATATTTTAAGGCCAGTGATGTGAAATAATAGCTCCCCTCAAAAGTAACAAGCTCCTTTTGGAAATGTAATGAGTATAAAGCACAGACATTTGTTTAAAAATGTAGGGAGTAAAAGTAAAAGGTTGTTAGTAAAAAAAAAAAACTGCTGTGGCATTATTAATCTCAGAACTGCATTCTAGTAGTGAGCAATCTTGTGTTTTGTTGCAAGGTACACCTTACATTTTATCCCTCTGCAAAGCAGTTTATTGGACCAGCTTCATTCTGCAGATGAGAATTGGGAGGGAGGGACTTTAAACATCCACCTTTTCTAAATTTACTCACTCACACCAGATATTTTTTATGCTGTATTTTGAATATTGCAGGGAGATTGAGATAACTCAGCATGACCTTAAAGAGGAGCTTTAATTCCTAAAAGGCAAAAAAAAAAGGTTAGTTTCCCAGGTACATCCTTTCACTGACCCTCTGTCTACTAATTCACTTCAGCAATTGAACCATCGAGATGTCAGAGGAGTGTACTCTAGTCCTTCGTGTGGAAAGAAAGGACACTCTTTAAATTGATTTTTCCTTGTTGCCAAAGCACAAAGCGTTTAAGGGCGACAGCATAGGAAGCACATTCTTTCTTTACCAGCAGATATTAACAGATGAAGTGAGGAGTGCACTTTTTTTTTTGATTATTTTTTTCTTTCTTTTTTAATACCTGCCATGCCTTTACAAAGCAGTTGGAGCCACAAGGACCTAAAAACTGTTTGTGGATACGAGAACCCTAACACAGGGATGAGGATTTTGTAGCATAGTGTTATGTGAATAAATCCATTATCTTTCCATTCACAAATTTACAATACTAGATCCCACAGGATGCAACGCCGATCAGTGTTATCCTAAAATTTGCTTGGTATTTTCATAAAAGCCAAATAAAACACGTCTTCCCTACTGTACATTTTTGCACAGCAAGCTTTTCACTAAATATATATGATAAATATAATACTAACATGCTCTAATTTAAAACTGTGTGAAAGCTCTCGTGACTCTATACCCCAACATCGAGTTAAAGGTGAGTTTTACTGATTGCAAAATTATTTTTAGTTATTCAAGTTTTCCATAGATATAACATTAGATAATATAAAATAATATCTATCATTAGATGATATACTGCAATAACAGTGTTGTTGTAATCTCTATATATGTCATCTAGCTTTAGCATACATACACACACCTGGGAAATATTCATTGTTATAGCTTTTTTTCTTATTGACACTCTCTCTCCTTCATTCAGCATGGTCATATACCCACCACTGCATCTGCACTCAGCTCAGAATGAGTATGAACATCTGATGATAAATGTCATTTAGGATTGTGCGTGTGTCACTGTGTGGATACAAAGCAGTTTTTTCCCATGTTGTGTTCTTAGAAAGTAAAATATCTATTTTTGAATTAGTCAAACTGAGTGAAATGAAACACTGTAAGTGACAAACAGCAAAGATGAAAGGGAGTGAGGATAGGATTGACTAAAATAAATATAATCAAGTTTGACCTGACACAACCGACAAAGATCAACATTGAGCAAATGAACTCTTTATGGTGAAGACGCATCATCTCAGACCACTGACAGCTTCACTGCCTGTTCTCTTTACGGCATGATCAGAGAGATATTTATGACTTTTCTTCGTTAGCCCTATCAAGATGAACAACTACAAAGTGAAACTGACTTACCTCGGGGTATCTAAACCTTCTCCTGAGACTTAATCTTTCATCTCTTAAATGATGAATCACTTGGACAAAGATGTTGTCACTTATATGCTAAATATTTGCATACAAAATGACTGACGATGTTAGAATTTATACGCTCACAAAAACACTGTCAGAAAATCCCCGAGGGATCACGTTGCAGTTGAGTCTATGTCACTTTTCACCGCCGTTGCCGTGCCGTGCTGCTACACCCATCCACAGCGTTACCTTCACAGGCACAGACACTTGTGAGACAGGTAGCTGATGCAGGAAGAAACTAGAAATTGATAAATGTAAAATCCTTATTTTCAAAACTTGTACTCATCATCCCTGTCTGACTTTAAGTAAAAATTCATTTCAAGTTAATAAAGCTGACTTTTAGCTGGAGGAGACATCTGATGACTGACTGTTACAAATATTGCACTGAAAACACACAACATATAATATAATATTATTATTATATAGAAACATATTTTTCTATAGATGTAGTGCTTTGATTTATATTTAAGATAAGGTCACAGGTAGGTTAAATACTTGCAACCACTGCCTCTGAAATACTTAAGCGAATGCAGCACGTGAAATAACAAGCACTATAAATACAATCCAATACCGTCAAACTGAAAAATTTCTCCATTTTCTTTTCGGGTGATCTGGTTCCACTAAAAGTCACCGTGAGCAACTACTGTAAAAGCAACAAACTCTGAAGTAAAGAAAAGAGGAATTCAAAAGGAAAACTCCACAGCAAATTATGTTATCTCTCCACTGACATAGAAACCGGTCGATGCCGAATGAATCGCGGATCACTGAGCCTGTGTGCGCTTGACTGGTCTTTCCGTGTAGAGTAGGACTTGAGCCAGACAGATGCTTCCAGGTGGAAGCGGACCAGAGGCCAGCGCAGTGTTTCTGGAGCACTGCCACCAAAAGCTCCACCTGAGTCAAACTGCATGCTCCAACTACACGCCATCTCACACAGAAAGACTGCTCTCCAGGACTCCCTGACCACATGGATCAATAATTAACTCAAAATGCCAGAGCATAACTGCAGTGTGTGAAGACTGGCGATTTATGCATTGTGAACAATCTGATTGGTTCCCATGTGTCAGGAAAGATAAATGGATAGCAGAAAAGTAACTGTATTCTCTCTGAATAGTAATTGCCACACTTGGCTGCTTATCCGCATGTATCACTACCACTGGCATGTCTCCAAGGCTTTCTTTTAAATGCATACTATGAATCTTTATTTGCTAAAATTAATACAGCTAGTGGTGAAGGTGCACACTCTATCTGTATTCATTTAATTTTGTATTTATTTATCCATTTATTGTTTTACTTTTATATCGTATGGCATTATTTATTCAAGTACTATACTTCAGTTGAATTTGAACCATCCGCTCATCTATTTTCTTGACCACTTATTCCATCCAGTGAAATAGATCCTGACTAAAACAGCTGCGATTAGGGTCGGGCACACCCTGGACAGGTTGCCAGGGCCAACACAGTAAGTAAAACAACCGTAAGGCAAGGCAAGTTTATTTATATAGCACAATTCAACGGCAAGGTGATTCAAAGTGCTTTACAGAGACATTAAAAAACAAAAACAAATAAAAAGCATGATTTAAAATGGAAAAATACCCAAAAAACAAAAAAAAAAAAAAAACCCGTAACATCCTCGCTTACCAGAAGGTACAAAAAACACAAATGTACAGGTCTGCTATTACTTTGGAAGAACAGATGGAAAGGAGGGTTAGTGAAGTTGGGCTACTTTACAGATTTTCAGCTGTTCAGTTTGGATGTGCTACCTGGTGGCTAGATATGAAGGTGTGGTTAGGCTAATATAAACAGCGCAGGGAAGATGGTGGTTAAATTGTTTTCAGCAAACGTTCATGTTGAGGGTCTCCGACGGGCAGAGACAAATGCCTTCCTTTGGCAGAAGAACGGACCAAACTTCAGCCAAAAGATTGTCTGAGATGAGCTCATCCACAACACAAGGCTAATCATTACTATTCTTTAAAAGACCCGCTAAGGAGTCATGATCCTAAGCTCAAGTTGGCCTGAGTTCAAACATTTGGGGTCTGCATCACCTGAGCCCATGTGCAGGAGCTTAAAGACATGCTCAATGTAAAAAATGCCAATAAAAAGCTAGAAAAGCGAGAATGTCCAGGAGTCATTGTCATAGTATAGCACATTTCTTCACTTAGCGCTACAGATAAACTGTATAATATATGTAAATAAATACCACTAGCCGGTACTAAATACAACCATAGTGTTATAGATAGTCACAAAATCTGAGTAGTATAATTTTCCTGTATGGAGCAGCGATTGTAGCTGTTTATGATGTTTTTTTTAATTAAACCTTTGACATTTTAGCTTTGTTTTGGTCTCCACTAACCTTTAAGAGGAGTTTCTGTCCCTTCAGCTTCCACTACTCTACGAGGGTACAGGGCACACAGTGTTACAATGACGTTACCAGAGCTGGATTGAAAATCATGCGAAAAAAAAAGTAACAGCAGAACAAGGCAATTATTTTTTCTGTTTGTCACAACAAGCCAAAGCTTTTTATATTACAAACACTGACATTACAAATCTAAAAATATTGATTAGTACAGCTTTGAAATGGAAAATATGTGATAAGCTCAGAGAACAAAAGAGAATTCAGTGTCCTGTAAAAGGCAGGGCTGTGAACGTCACCATCTCACAGTGGAGAGGATTAAGCTAGGTAATTACTGCAGCTGGCTAATTAACTGAACTGTGAAATACTGGAATACAGCTTTGCCATTTGCTTAATTGTCTTAGAACAAAATGGTGTCAGTCTTAGCATCATCTTTTTTACTGAGCACTTGAAAGTTGTTTACCATTTTAAAAACCGCTGCCCATTGTCCTTAATCTTTGATGAGAGATAATAATAATTTGCTGCAGAATGACGCACAGCGAGGACAGAGCGTTATTTTTCTATTCATCGTCACTGACTTCTAAACCTTTTTTTAAAGTACAAAGAACAAGGATGCTGTGAGCAGGGAAACAGCATCCTCTCTGTGACGACACCACTGCGGTTGATGTCAGCTGCATTTTATAATCTGTCTCCTCCAGTTTTGTGATCTCTCATCTTGTCTGGTTGCAGCTGTGAGTGACTGAGGAGAGATCAGGGTCCACATCAAGCCTCTGTTTTGCATGTCTCCCCTACTATGTTTAAGGGTGTGATGATGGGCATTAATAACCTGTTATTAAGCCCCTGCATCCCATGATTCATCCATTAAATAAGCACTTAGCAGAGAATTGCTGTCCTGTGCTCAACTTTTAAACTAACACTGCGTCTGGTTTTGTCGTCCTGCAGAGCCGCCACTTTATTCCTATTCAAGCGCTTCGGCTTTTTCTTTCTCCTCCTGGTTCCCCTGAGGTTTAGCCCATACTCCCTACCTCTATATGAACTCCTTCACCTTTGCCTCAAACACAAATAAACAGTTGCACTCAAATCCCACTTAAGATTCTGAGCCCAGGCATCCGCTTATTTTCCAGAGAACTGGATCAAATAAGGCCAAGGGCTGCTTGCAGGGAAGGGTCAACCTCAGTTTCAATGCACAGCCTTGAAAACACAACAATTTAAGCGTCCTGCATTACTGTGCATGCTAGTATAAGCTGTCCTGACACGTGCTGCAAAAAAAGAGGGAAAAAAAGAAAAACCCCAAAACAAAACAAAAAAGCAAGCACACAAAGACCCAGTGTGCCCTTGGTTTCAAGACCATATTTTTTGAAAAACATCTACAAACTCCTATGGCGTTCTATACAGCCTCTGGAGATGTAGCTTCCATTCACTGACTACTTCTCTTGTTTCTAAAGAAGTGTAATAATTGTCCTCTGTTCACTATAATTAGATAGGGAAATGTGCATGTAAGCCTTCTTATTCCTGATGGTTAGTTACCGTCTATTTAATCAAACTCAGACTCTAATTCACCTTTGATGAGTTCTTATGAGTCTAATGCAAAAGCAAATTAAACATGTTCATTCCTTACTTCAATTCCCTATAATGCAATTAGACTCTTTTTACTGAGGATGGTGATATGTCATTAACTTCAGACAGTATGGTGGGCATCAGTTAAGCTTGTGTCTACAGTCTCACACTGTGGATGCAAACACATTTTTTTGTGTAACATAAATGAAACTTGATTTGAGCTATCTTACTCAGGCCTCAGTTTGAGCACTGCTTCTTTGTTTAGGTTCCGGGCTGAATACAAAGTTGACAGAATGACTTCAATATATACACTTCATTATAGTATTCAGTTACATACCAAACAATGTGTTTATTTGGCTAAAAATCTTGTCCAAAATTATAATCAAACGTTAAAAGTTGAGTGGGAAAGGAAAGTTATTGTTGGTTATCTCTGAATTCAAAACAGAATCAGCTCCAATCTGCTACCTTGGAACCACGTGACCACGTTTTGATCAAGGTCAAATTTCCACCAATTGGTAGCAAAACTTCTCTGCGATCATAATTGAGTATTTTACAGCGAAAGTGATAAAAAAAACCAAGTGAGATGAAGCTAAAGCGATAAATAAATTACTACAAAACTTGATAAAGGAAACTTTTTCTAGTATTCGCCCTGACAGGGGGATTAGAAGGCAGTTGAGGATGTTATGTGGGCACAGAAAGACATCAGATTTGTTCAAAGCAAGTGGCATTTAATTTTTTTCTGTGCTTGTTTTCTTCCTTTTTAATTTAATTTGTAGGTATTTTCACACATTGAAAGGAGCCAGTTGAGGTGGTTCGGGCATCTGACAAGGATGCCTCCAGGGCGCCTCCTGGGTGAGGTGTCCGGGCATGTCCCACCGGGATGAGGCCCCGGGGCAGACCCAGGACACGCTGCAGAGATTATATCTCTCGGCTGGCCTGGGAATGCCATGGTGTTCCTCCGGATAAGCTGGAGGAGGTGGCTGGGGAGAGGGAGGTCTGGGCTTCTCTGCTTAGGTTGCTGCTCCCGCGACCTCGGCCCAGTGGGAGAAGATGGATGGATGGATGGATGGTATTTTCAATTTTGTTCCTTCATGAATAAAGCCTTAGTCACACAGGCCTAGAGACTGGTGACCATTTGGTTGGGACCAGTGGTTCTGTTTGGTGCATGGTTGCCTGAGGTTGGTGGCAGTTGTTGTGAAATTGACTGCTAAAGCCGCATTCAATCAATCCTAGGGATCCATTGCGAGTACATTATATGAAAGGTGCTTACCTGTCTGCAAACTCTCTGGAAGATGTGACTGTTTCCTTTCAAAGTAAAAGATGCATATTTTGAAATGTGTTGATTTCAGCAGTAAGCCAAAACTATTACTTTGAAGGCGAACATCCTCTGTTTCAGATTTGCATCCTGCTTTTCCATGTACAGCTCAGAGAGACAATGTGAGCATTCATGCTACTGGCAACCACTGCAATCTGCTAGTGATCAAAGCAGTGACAAGGAAGTTTCTGCTACTGCATAATCTGTGCAACCAGTTTCACCTGGAGACAGCCAGCAACAGCTCAGCAACTGGATGCATTTTCCCTAGCAACTGAAGGTTGCAAGGGTATGTGTGGGTCTCTAGGCTCATTTCAGGTCCTAATACTTCAGAAGCTTCTAACAGCAGAGGCTGTTTATCGGCTTGCAAGCTAATTTAGACCTAACATCTTATCTGTGGGGATACTGGCTGTTTGGGGTTAATTAAAAATATGTACATTCAAATATGAACCCTTTTGATGTCGTCATCCATTCGCTTTTCAAAGATTATTTTGAATCACAAAGTCTGAGCTAGCCTACAGTATGAGACTAGTACGGATGCAGTTACTGTTAATATCCAACAAGTACCAAATGTTCCCTAGCAAAAACTATGATCAGCATATATAAATTTAACCACTTGTCATTATTTATGCACAAAGGAATCATTGTATATGGTACACAAACAGTGTACAGACCTAGTTCTCTACTAGTACCAGTGGCCCTCAGGCCGGTATTATTAATAGGATTGACTTTGTTGTTTCTTGCTAGCATGTGAGACGCTGCACTTCCATCTGCTTAGAAGAAAATCATCAAAGCTTCATCAACCAGATGTGCATGAAACTGTACAATAACAGCTCTGCTTATAAAAATATGGGGCAAAGACCCTCATGTATTGACTCAGTAGGGGACAGTACTGGTCTGCTTAAAGATTTAGACAGTTGTTTCTACTAGGATGAACTGTTAATGAAATTAATTATTTTGTTTTTGATTTTAACCACTCAATATCCATATTATTGACTATCATAAAACATACTACTACTACTAATAATAAATATACTACTTTTTGCAGTATCTGCAATATCTAGGTGTTAATTTTTTTGCACAGTGACATTTTCAATCCTCTGACTCTACCTGTCACATTAATAGCAGGTTAAAATAATCAAATTAAAATAGCATTGAATAGCATTCAGTTGTCAACAACTCTTGGATTGTCATGGAAACTGTGACATCTGAGACTTATATCTCCCTAACACAATGCAATTATACTTTGATGCACTTTGATGATCCCATTGCTCCTGAATCTAACACCACTATCATGTTAAAAATGACAAGTGATAATGCTTTCAACCTCAGCCACACTTGTGGTATTAATATGCAATGCTGACTTCATTAACCAGTGATTCTTCAACTGTATGTTAAGCCACTGCACACACCAAACTTAGTTGAATGAGTGATTTCATGTAGGGCAGTTAATCAGGGAGCCTGATGTACAAGTTCAACTTGGAATTACTGGTTTAACGGTGGGTGGTAGGGGTGTTAAGTTTTTGAAATGGGTCACCCTGAACTAGTAACTGAACAAAGGTGGTGTTTCTGTTTCATAAGAGGATAAACTCCACTGACTTTAGTGATTTCCAGCAACAATGTCCATGGTATGGTATTTGTCGTTAGGTATTTGGATTGCTAAGATTATGATTAAAGCGGACATGAAATACAATTTGTATAAAGGCTAATTTACATCATGGAGCCTGCTCTCAAAAACGGACATAGATGCAACACTGTCTGTGAAGCCTCATTGAACAAATAAGTGCTTAAAGTTAAAAGTTTTTTTGAACATGTTTAGCGCCATCTTGTGTAAGTACAGAACATTACATCAATAGGTTGGTTGGTTGGTTACAGCTAATAGACTTACATTATTTAATGTTAACTAACTAATAACAGAACCAATAAGTCAGGCGAAAATAAGGACACTAAAAGTGAAAGTCAGTTTAAGGGGGTCACTTTGGGGCTTTTCCTGACTGCAACGATTAGTTTTATGTTAAGAAACCAAGATGTTGTCCACTTTCACTCTTTATCCGTTTCACATTAAGTGATTCTTTGTTGTTTGGGTAGTTGCATTGGCACGGGAAAATCCACCTGTTAGACATCAATGGTCAATGTGTGTGATGAAGGAGAAAAAAAACGAGAACTGCAAGGAAGAGATGCATCACTTTTTGGAGAATTTTTTCTCTCCCCATGTTATCTCACTGACTGGATTACTTCATGTTAGAAGTGAAGAAAAGCAAAGTCCAAATGTAAGTGAAGGAGACTTTAAGCTTATAGTTAGAGCTGGATCAGGTGACCCTGAACCCTCCCTTAGCTATGAAGCAATGGGTCTAGCCTACTATGGGGCTCCCATGAAACACTGTGTGTTTTACACTTCAATCATTATGATTGTTTATGATTTAATATTAATTATTTTATAATGATTAATATTAATTCAGTAGTTAATATTAATCTCTGGCTCTCTCCAACAGCATATCTGTTGTCTTGTTTCCCTCTCCTGACCCCCAGCCCATCACGACAGATGGCTGCCCATCCATGAGCCTGGTTTTTCCTGTTTAAAGGGAGTTTTCCTTCCCACTGACGCCAAGTGCTTGCTCATAGGAGGGTGTTTGATTTTGGGGGGGTTTTCTTTGTTGCATTCTTTACCTTACATTACAAAGTGCCCTGAATTGACTGTTATTGTAATTTGGTGCAATGTTAAAAACTGGAATTGAATCAAATATTACCCAAAAGTCCATCTTAAGTTAACTTGTGTGTATACTGCATACTCACAGGTCCAAATTAAAATATCTATTTCGTTCACGAGTTTAAAAATATTGTCATCTAGAGCTGTGCTTTGGGTTTGGTGATGACCAACTAATATTACCATGATAACATAGCAAATTGCCATTAGCACATGCTTGCAGATCTGCTAATACAACTGTATATACCTCAGTGTTTGCTGGTTTCCATACAGAGATTTGTGAGATACCTTTTCAGGGCTGACGGAGAACTCAAGTGCATCTTGAAAAACAAAAGTCTGCGTTGAGCAGTAATGGCTGTAAGTTCACATTGTATTACATTTCAATTTGTTCCACACTGTTTTCAATTTTCTCCTCACAGATTGGCATTGTTGATGACCAGCAAAGTCAGCTTCAGCATTTAGTTGACTGTGATATTGTAGCAGTGTGTGAATGATTTAGTTTTATTCTATGTGGCCAAGGGAAACATTACTGTAATTGTGGCTTAGAAGTTTTCATTTCACATTATTACTCCTTTTCACAGCTGTCCCTATTAGTAGTTCAGATAAGTTTACTACTTTGTCTTTTTTTTTTTTTACCCAACCAGGTCATTGCAGGCATACATCAGCACTTCTGGTTGATTTCCTCACTTTATTGCCCTCTTCTTCAATTGGCCCCATGGGAAATCTCTTGCAGCACCGTATTAAGTAAGACCTCATGCTTCAGGAGCATAGTCCTATTCTTGCTGACTCATAAAGATGATATAGTGGCCGTGCTGACATCAGCTGAATATAATTCTATTAGAGTGCCCATTTGTTGTTGGATTTCACTGCAGCTACATTCAGTTGTCTAAATGACCCTTCATTTATTTTAGTGCCCTGCTGGGAAAGAGGGCAGCACCTTAGCACTCAGGACGATACTCCGGAAGCCGAGCCATCAGAGCTCAACCTGCGGATCGAGCTGATGCATTTCATCCTCTCCTCTCGTCTCACTTTTGCCTCCACTCCGTTGCTAATGCATGAGACGTTCTCTCGTTCTGCGGCTGCAAATGGAGCCCTTCGCTGCTGTTGACGCTGCCGCTGCTTTTAAAATGGATTAGGAGGGAGTATTTTTCGGAGTTTATTTATTGTCACAGTTCTGGGATAAACATTACAGCATGCGGCATCTATGTAATTTTAGTGTAATGTTGTATGTTCAGGCATAGTATGTGAATAATTCATGGCCTAAACAGAGCTTCAGCCATGTGTTTTTCACCCTCCTCAGCTACAGAAAACACATTATCAGTTGTGAGTTTTAAAGAAAACAGTGGAAGGATAAAATGCTAGATTTTCATTGTGTTTTACACTCAGCTGGATGCCTTGTCATTGATAGCACCCACATATTTTCACATGTCTTCTTCTCTTCTTTTGATAGTATACCATTTACAGACAATGTACCCTTTTGACTTTTACAGCATGTAGCTTTTACCAAAAAAAAAGAGAAGAAAACACCTCTCTGGCACACTCTGCCAGTCTCTTTCTTTATCAGTCTCTCAGTAGCTTTCTGTTCTTCTGTCATCGCTTTCCCCTGCTGTCTGAGTCGTGAGCAGTAACAGGTGGCCCCTGACAGGAAGTGGGTTGTTTTCGTGCTTAAAGTAACCCTTCATTCTTCTGAATCTCCCAATGCAAAATGCTCCCTACAGTGATATGACATGTCTGCAGGCCTAATAGTTCCTGTTGCTTTTCTCAAAGCAATAAAGTCAGTGAATGTGCAGCTGTTCACCTTCAATTTTAACAGTATTGCTCTTAGCCTCTTTCTCCCACCAAGGATTAAAAAGAGAGAACAAATGCCTCTTCCCATTTTTTGTGTCCTTTTTTTGAGTTCTGAGGGCACATTGTCCTTCCACAAAAGACCACCTGCCTGTCAAACATGTCCACTTTCTCATCACAGTTTTCAACAATGTCACCACTTATGCTGATAAAAGATGTTTTAACTAATCTAGCAGCATGGGACTAATGGCTATGTTGGTCTGTCTTTAATTAGAAGAGTTCCCCATTTTGAATTCAAAATTCAAAGTTACTCCCCACTAATCCAAAGTTAGCCACTTAACATCCATCACTTTATTTTAGCGTTCAGCATCTGAATGTATATATCTAACTCTCTTTCTCTATATATCTATATAGATATAGATATAGATATAGATATATATCTATATAGATAGATAGATAGATATTTTTTTTCTACTGTCAAGTGTGCATTATATAAGAAATAGTCAGAGAGGACAAAAAAGGAATACTTGATTATGAATAAAACTTCAGGCATAAATAACTTTGCTAGTGAGTGAATTGACATTCATTTTCCTAGATGCATAAATGATCCACAGAGCAACGATCATATGCTGTCTGATTTTCCATCCAGCTTCATGTAGTTGACAGTTGTTGTTAAGTATAATTAAGCATTTCAACAACCTTACAATGGGCTGCCATAAAATTTTGTATGCCCCCCTCAGGTTGAATCAGTTTGGCTTCTCATCTTTCTTCTGTCGACAATTAATGAGATTATTATCCCCAGCAGATCTTAGTTACTGCATTAGCGAGCATGGAAACCAAAGCCTAGCTGAAAGCAGCACTTTTAGCGACTCTGAGGATGTTGACATGCTGGTATTCAGCTCCAGTTTTGAGTGTGCAGCATACTGAAGAAGTCTGGGCTGAGTTGGGCCAACACAAAAAGGTATTTCGAGCTAGAAACAGTGATGTGTTCGACACCCTGTTACCCAAGTGCATGACAAAGCCTAATTCTGAAATTATTTGGAAACATTTGACAGCATTGGCAAAGAAATGTTTGTTGCTACTTCAATAACTCTGGTTTCTGTCTTTTTAGAATAATGAGGGTTCTGATATACCCACCAAACAAGAGAAACTCGATTTAAAAGTCTGCTGCCAACACAGACTGTACAAAAGATTGGCGTAACATCACTCATTCATTAATTAAGCCCCTTTATGAAGCCTCCAGCTGAGCATTTTTGCTCAGTGTTTTGAAATCGGTTGTTCAACCAAGGATTTAAGGATCCTTGGTGAAATCAAGGACACTGCATTCTCACTGCTTGTACCCTCACCATATCGTGGATTATGATCCTTCTCCATTAGTACATCCATGGCACATCTCTGCTTTTGCATGTAAAAACACTGAATACACCAGAAAATAGCAATCAGTGGTCATTTCGGATAACTTTAACTGTGACTGCACTTCCGCAACTAAGCACAAGGCTACTGAGACAAACACTGCCCTCCTAAGAGTTTGTTGTGCTCCATTTGTTGTAAGCATTCAAATTGTACTATTAAAATTCATGCGTGTCTCAGATTTGTAGTCCGTCTCTGTACTGAGTGTGTGACGGCAAGGCCATTCTCATTAGGTGAAGCTCAGGCACAGTTTAACATCTTTCTTGTTTTATCCCCTAAAGGCAACTTTATGTGCTAGTCACAGCAAGGACGTTTGTTTACAGACACACATGGTTATTGTTATGCCCAGCTGGGAACATCGCATTCTCAAGGATATTAAAACTGCAGATACATTCATAAGCAGACCCAGAGGAACATGCATCCTTGATTCAGTGTAGACTGCTGTAATGAAAGAAAATATTAAATAGGCAGTAATGCTGCTCTCACTCTCTGTACCTTATGTTTACACTTGACCTACACTATATGAGCTATATCTTTAAACTTCAAATATCATACTCCAAATAAGAGGCATCAGATTCTTGTTATTCATGTTTTAATTATCTTTTTTCATTATTCGATTTGTAATCAACAGCCTGACATAAAGCCCTCCGCTTGACCACTGGGTTCACACTATGTGATTAGGTAGCATTAGAAAACAATTATTTATTAGCATTAGAATTACAAT
The DNA here is from genome assembly GCA_015106755.1 of Etia nguti. Classification (NCBI taxonomy): domain Eukaryota; kingdom Metazoa; phylum Chordata; class Actinopteri; order Cichliformes; family Cichlidae; genus Etia; species Etia nguti. Next base: position 24,491 of record VUQG01031704.1, on the reverse strand, counting down.
TACTGAAACCCAAACAAGTGCAAGTGTTTCAATGTATTCCCATTGTCAGGCTGTCAGTTGATGCCATTTTTTGAAATGGCATGGCATCGCTGGCCTGGCTCAGTTGTGCACTAGGTGTCCTTTGGTGGCAGCGCTTCATGCCAAAGGATTTTTGGACTTGTGAAGTGGTTGTGTCACACCAAACTCACAGATTTTTCTGTTCCCTGCAACCACGGTGTTTTCTTGAAACTAATCAAGCTCTTTTTAGCCTCTAAGAAATGTAACCACAAGTGTGACTTTAATGAATAATCTTCTTAACAAATAAGCCTTCCAAAAAACAAAGTCAATCACTGATATGGTTTTATACTTTTTCCAGACAGATTTGATTTTGTACTATTTTTTTTTTATTTTAAGTTGCAGTGTTCAGAGTCCTCTTACAGCCTTACTGCAAATGTATTTTTAACCTTAGAAATCCCACACACAATATCCCATAACGACAAAGTGAAAAAAAAAAAAAAGTTTGCTTGCCATTTTATTAAAACATTTTGCGTTTTAAAAAAATCAGTTTTGGAATAAGGCTGTAACATGTCAAAATGTAAAAAATGTGAAGCACTGTGAATGCTTTCCAAATGCACCATATGCAGCAAAACTACATTGTTACTAAGAGAAGAGTGGGTTAAGTATAACTATACATCAAAATTACAGGAAGTCTGGAAGGTTTCCTTCTCCCATGTACATGTTTCCCCAGATTGCTGGGCTAGTGAGCCTTTATTTGTTATTTATTTGTTTTTGTTTTTTTTAGGGACAATGCACATTAATCTCCATTGCTGTAAATGTGATAGTGTTAGCTTTTGAACTTGTTAAATTAGCCCTTTAAAACAATACAACGTTAACGAACACTCTAAGCCACTGTAGGAAAAGACGAGCAAACAGGGTGAAAAAGCTTGAGAACTAAAATGCAAGGCAGCGCACACACAATACAGACAATTAATATGATACACCAGACAGGGCAGGCAGTTAAAGACGCCAACAAAGGTAAAGCCAAAAGGGACATCATTAGATAAAAAAGCACATTTAAAAGCCAGCCTGCTCAGTCCACAAGATTTCCTGCTTTTCTCACCTTCATGCAAATCTCGTAACTGATTTTGCTGCTTTCTTCACACTTCATGGGCTTGGGTTTTGTTTCATTACTTCACCTCTCTCCCTTTAGTCTGCTGTTTTGCATTTGGGAGCATATGAGCATGTTGTACTAATTAGCAACAACAAACAGATTTTTGGAAAATCTTTGGCAATTTAAATCAGTTGATTCATTTTTTTTATTTGTTGCTTGCAACAATTGTTAAGACATTTTAGACTTCGACGATAGTTCTTCAGGCTTTCTGAAGTTTTTCTTTGAACATCGGAGGCCTTTTCACTCATTTTTACTCCAGTCCTTGTACCTGACCAATTTAGAAGGAGTTTTTTTATTTTTGTTAAGACACTTAACACTGACCTATGAACCTTTCAAGCATGGAAAAAGGCATCTACCTCAAGGGTTTTACCGGTGTTGTATCTACACACAGCAGACAACTTATCAAAGAACCAATTTTAAATTGCATCTTTAGGCACTTTGTTACTAATAGCCTGTTAAAAAACACATCATTTGTTCCCATTTGTTTCTTTTGTTAAATGTCAAAGTTAACACAGTTTGACAGAAATAAAACACGTTCATTCTTGCACCAACAACGTGATTCCCAAAAAGCTATTAGCTGAAACTCAGCAATGTGTGTAGTGTGTCTTTTACAAGAAATTGCAGCAAAGTGAACAAATGGAGGACAAGAAAAAATCTACAGCACATAAACATTGTCTGAATTCATGTCCTTAAGAAATAGGAAAAAAAATCCAGAAAAAACCTGACACAGAACCTGAGAGATGCATCTGGTAGATATGCTAAATTACAAGAATTAGAAGAACTGGGCTGTAAATGTGTGGCAATGGGTCTCTCATTGTTTATGAGCTGCATATCAGCCAGCAGTGTTGGGGAGTTTTTCTCAAAATTGATGGAATTGTGAACCCAGAAAACAGATTCTGATCCATAATTCAATCCCATCAGGAACATCTATGATTGGCAGTGGTTTCATTTTTCAGCATGACAATGATCCCAAACACACTGTCATTGAACTACAAGAATTCCTATAATTCCTGCATAGAAAAACACACAATGGAACACTATCAGTCATGGATTGGTCTCCCCAGAGCCCACATTTTACACTATAACAGTGTCTCTTGACTTAAAACAGAACAAAAGCCAGCCTTAGAGAACTAAGAGAACTATTCCTGAAGACTGCTTAAATACATTACAAGACAGCTTACCTAAGAGAGTTATGATTGTGTTAAAGAGTAAAGGTGGTCATATCAAATCTTAACTTTCAAGCTTTTTAGAATTGTACAAACTGTTTCTGCCTTATAGACCATTTATCTTTACACATTTCACTACCCTATTTCCTAGAAACATAGAAATGAGGGGTAGCTCAAGACTTTTGCACAGTACTGTAGAAAAGATCTTCAAGGCCTCTGAAAAAAGCTCTAATGTCACTGCATTCACACTTTACAATTTGACACCAAAAAGTTACCTTTTGTTTACCAAACCAGGTGCAGACGGCCAAAATGCCAGCTGTTCTTTCTGCTGCTCTGCAGCCCACGTGCAAGCGATGGATGTAAAGGTCATAAAAGCTCAGTCTACTCTTCAGCAGGTTTCCCTTGCATCACTACATCTGCACACCGTGGTCAATAAATTGGAATGACAGCCTGGATCATTTGTTGCCATCTGCGGGTTCCCACCACTCTGTTGTTTTATCCCCCTGAGTTTCTCTGTCATACCCGTCTTCATCCGGACACACTACGCAAATATTGATTCCAGCCTTCGTTAGCTCAGCTGGCAGCCGAGAACACTGATGTTACCCAGAAAGCTTTTGACAGACAGTGACGAACAGTATGTGGTCGAGCTCAGCACTGGCTGATCCAAGCAACAGTTTTTTTTTCTTTTTTCTTTTGCAATATGATATTAGAAAAAGATTTTTTTTTAAAAAAAGATTTATAAACAGTGAAGACCAAGAGAAAAGAACATGGCATCAGCAGGGTATCAGTGAAGAGATAAAGACATGCCAGTTTTCATTCTTATTCTTATTTCAGTCTTATCTGCATTACCAGTCTATTATTTCCCTAACGCAGGCTTTAACACCTCCCTGCCTTCTATTTTGGGTGTAATTTCCTCCCTGGATCTCTTTTGTGGACGGTACTTGAGATAGAAGCGATGCGTTCAGCGCTCCACAACGTGCAGGCAGGAATGGTGTCCTGTCTTTATGCCTCGCCTTTTGGGTGTGCTGACGTGTCCATCCAGGAGCGTTCGAACCTGGGCAAAAGCGAAGACGTCTGTGTCCGCTCAACTCGTCATCTACCCCAGTTCCCATGGCAACCTGAGGCAATGCGTGCTCCTGTCTCCAGAGTAGCCGGCAGGTTTCCATCAGTGCCAGAGGTGTGGTAAATGTGGTGTGGCTTCTCTCCGTCAATCCCTCGTCCATCCCTGCCTTTGTTGCATTTCTTCCCTAAAAAAAAGAGCACTGCGAAAAACTCTAACCACAATTTGTCACTTTTGATTCTTAATGGTCACACTCTCCCACCACCCCCCAACTTTTGTACAAGGTGACTCTGCTGACTGTACATCATTTCTGCATTTGTGCCATGCTTCTTTTCAACCCCCCTCCCCCTTTTTTTGCCTCACTTCAAAACATTTCTCTCTTTTTCTGCTGGTCATGCACAAAGCAGTTTGTGACTATTAGTTTCCTCGTGGGGCTGCTCCAGGAGCAAAGTGCTTGCTGGTGTTTCTGTTAGCGTAAGCTCAATCCCCATTCTGACTTCATTCGTCAGAAACATGCACTCATACAAATGAGGAGAGCAAACAGACCTCCACCATTATTCTGCGATGAAAGCACCACGCAAAACGAAATCAAGTTAATGTATCGTGACTGAACAACTCCAGCTTCTGTTTCTGTCGGTGGGTGTAATTAGTGTAACCCATCTCACCTGGGGTTGACACACCAATGAATTAATCACAAGCAATTTTTTTTTGCCTTTGCTGGCAGAAAAAACTATGATGCTCTATCCACGATCACCTCTGCACCATTATAACTGGGCTACAGTACTCTACTAATCTTACGAGTATTTAGTCAAATACTTTACTGAGCGAGTATTTTTTATTTACTCACCTTTTTCACTCTCTATTTGCTTACACACCACTTTGATTTAATCATTAGTCATTATTAATCTCTGGCTCTCTTCCCCATCAACCCCAATCAGTCACAGCAGATGGCTGACCCTCTCTAAGACTAGTTCTGTTGGTGGTTTCTTCCTTTTAAAAGGGAGTTTTTCCTTCCCACTGTCGCCAAGTGTTTGCTCATTGGGGGATTGTATGATTGTTGGGGTTTTCTCTGTATTATTGTAGGGTCTCTACCTTACAATAACTGTTGTGTTTCGGCCCTATATATAATACAACTTAATTGAATTAACTTGCATTGACATATTATACTCTTCATTCATACCAGTTACTTCAAAAAGCTAATTTTAAAACCTATTATTCTGGAATATTAAAATAGGTTTTATGAATTAATGATTCAATAATATAATGCATGAGTGCCTTTTCTTTAGGTATTTGGAATTTATTCTGAGCCTAAACCAATTGTACTATTACTTAAGCATCTAAATACTTTTTTCACTACTTTGGCTTTAAAACCCAAAATGGTTGTTAAAGCTCAAAGAATGTCTAAACTCTTAAGCAGTGTCATCTTTCCCCTGTTACCATCTGTACTGGGGCACATGGCAGCAAATGACCCTGAAAATCACATTCAGTATTTTTTACTCCAGTTTTCTATGCTGTATATACTCCTGATTAGATACTCTGAACTATGTGTCTGTCATGACAGTGAAAGGTGTCATCATAAAACAGATTCTTTAGTAGTACTCAGGGGACAACAGCTGAAATTTAACAGATTGCATTGGCACAAAAGGTGTTTTCACAGAAGGAATGTTAAACAGGTCAGACAGGCAATGGAGTCTCTGGCAACTCTGGACAGCATCTCAGGGAGAGAGGAGCTGAGGGTTAGACCCAGTCCAAACCATGAGTTAATGGCAAAGTTGCGAGGAGAATGGCGGGTTCGGGATTGAACTGTGAGCTCTTACTTGGGAGTGACGTGAGCCAGGCTGTAGGGAGGGCCAATGGTCAGGGTCTTCAGAGGGTTAAAAATGACATGATGTACTCTGTAATGTCATTATAAGTGTTGTTTAATCACTAGTGTTGTTTAATCACTGGGTGGCTGTAGCTCAGGATGTAGAGCAGGCCATCAGGGGGTTGGTGGTTCGATCCCTGCCTCCCCCAATCAGCATGCCAAATATCCTTCAGCAAGATATTAACCCTAAGTTGCTCTCCGATGCATCCATCGGAATATGAATGTGTGTGACTGGTAGTTAGTGAGCACTTAAAAGCATAGAAGACGGTGCTTGTGTGAATGGGTGAATGTGGCATGTTGTATGGTGCTTTGAGTACTCTGGGAGAGTAGAAAGGTGCTATATAAGAATCAGTCCATTTAGAAAGACATTACAGCTGAGTTTTTTGTCCCCGTCATCAGCGCCATCCAGTCGAATAAATTCTAAAGAAGGTAAATATCTCTACAACCAACATCTGCAAAAGTGGCAAGTCCCACCAATACAATCCAGATAGAAAAATAGCACTAAAGGCCAGGAGACACATCGTTAAAATAGATTTTGGGAAGAAAGCGCTCTTTATGCTTAAAGCTACTACAGGGTTTATGTTTTATTCTTATGTGCAATAGCTCTGACCATTATTTAGAAACATAGCTAAAGGATATTCATGTTGGACTTTCCAGAAAGCTCTTTCACTGAGCCATTTTGAATCATTTATTTATTTATTTTCTTTCTTTCATTCTTTTTTTCTTTCATTTTTTTTTATTTTGACTTGACTTCGAAATCGATACTCTGCCCCTCAATACAACTACACACATTGCCCCAAAGGTTCACTTCAGACTGTCCTCATAAAAGATTTTCAGCACACTGAGTGTAGTATAAAAGAAAATGGATTGGAGCGCCGTCTGGGTCATCTTTGTCCGACTACAAAAACCAAGCACAGGTGCTTTTAAGAAAGGGCAACAATTTTATGTGGATACAATAAAACGTCCATCATCTTTTGGAAATGGAAATCCTGCAACAATTCACACACAGGGAGGTCATTGTTACCATTGAATAATAAGAAATAATCACAAGGAAACCTTTCCTGTCATTTCAGTTGAAGCTGGCCAGCGCAGGTGGCACAGAGCGGAGAAATTGTTTTATTATGTGTGTTCTATTATTTTCCTAAATACAGTGTCAAATCTGCACAAATGTGTAAACTCTCTCTATATATATCATTTTTAAATGTCACTTGATTCTTGGGAGACTAGAACACTGCATTAAATGCATGCATTGTTCAAAAGATGAAGTGCAGCCGAAGAAGGAATGCTGATGATGTGTTTCTTTTGGATTATTATTTACTGGACTTATTTTTTTTTCTTTGTTTTTGGTTCCAAGCCTGCAAGCATAGTAGGTCTATCATTCTTTATGCTTTACAAACTATTATCAAGGGGATAGGGTGAGATTGCCAAGGAGGAGGCTGGAGATGTGATGAGTCGAGCTTTTTCTTTTTTATATATATATATATATTTTCACTTTAAAGTTATTTATCACTCCCTGTGAATGAGAAATTCATTCTTTCCCTCCACATCCATCAACAGAATTATACAGCCTACTACAGCCTGAGGATTGGATCCTCTGTCAGAGCTATGATATTTAGAGTAAAGCAACTGTTTTCAGATACTCTATAGCCATTCATATGTATTATTCCAATTGTTAATGAGCAGTGGATATTGTTAGCTCAGGCAGCTTGTACCATTCCAAACATCCAATTGGCTATCTCATATTGGATGTTTGTGTTTAAGCTGTCCAAGTTTTGGGACCTAATCCAGCACTGATGCTTATTCTGACTTACTGATTGTCATGTATGTTGTCACTGATGTCTAATATTTTCTGTATGATAGTCTTGCTATTGCTCATCCTCAAGTTTTATATGCACCTTTAACATTAATTCCAAAAAAGTTGGGGGACTGTGTAAAATGATTTTAAAAAGAAAAAAATGACAAAAAAACCCTGAACAAAAACCCCCAGTACACTAGAACATACAAAGCATATCAAATATTTAAATACTACTATGTTATGTTAAAAATGAGATATTCTAACCTTCATACTGGAGGTTAAAACCTTGCTCCAGATAAATTCTGCTGCAGACAGAAAACACTGGAGAAAAGACTAAACTTCAGTCTTTATCTATTGCAACTAAACAGCAGCTGTTGGATTTTTCCATTACCAGTTTATGACTTACACAGGTGCCTATGCTGAAAAAGTTCTTGCTTGTGCTGAATGACTGCATATGTTACTTATTTAGTTATTTTATTTCCAGTGGGTTTGATTGCTTACTTTTCTGTCTGTATGTGCATTCATATGCGGCACTTTTCTATCAGTGATATCAACTGTGTTCTCAGTTTTTGCTGCATTCCACTGAGATAGCATTTAACATCTTTTGCAGTTACACATTGATTTACTAAGAATTGCAGAGGGAAAAATGCCAATAACATCTATTGCAAGGCTAAAGTGCAATCTGTTAATATCCCTAACTAAACCAAATAAATGAAAAATGACAGCGTCAAGACAGAAATTGACCACGATGTCAATATTTAAATTTTGCAGGTGGTCTTGAAAAATCAGTCATTCGTGATTTTAAAAAAATTGTATTGAAGTGAAACGAGGAGCACTGCTAGACCATGCATGCACCAGCATTGAAATGAGTATTTTCAGTCAGAGGGTGGGCCATCTGCCATGTTATGCGGGCTCCAGCTGCTTGGGACCCAAAATTCCCCTGTACTTACTCTTTCAGCGAATGACGTTGAGCTCTCGCCATGAGCCATCCTGAAAGACAACATAAAGACAGCACAAAGTAAACATTGCTCCGGCTAGTCAATCAGCCTTTTCTCTCTGTCCAATCAATTGAGTGCTCGGCTTCAGAGAGCCCTGAAAATAGATTGAGGTTCGCTTTGTGTAGCAACAGATGAAAGTGCACTTAACTACAGGGAGAAAATGGGCAGCATTTCCATCCTCGCCTCTACAAATGTACATCAAGAGGGGTATATTCAGTTTTGGTAACATTCAACCAGCCTAGTGTGCTTTTAGAGTCCATTCTCCCAGCATTCTTTTTCTTCTAACATCCTAGAGCTGCGCTTAGAAAATCACAGCGTAAGTGTTTCCGCCTATCCAAATCGGAAGTTGCATTCAGAAACATTAAGGAAGCACTCCTACCTTCAGCTCATCCTGCAAAATATTCCTGTGATAGTTTATCTAACTTTGATATTAAATTAAGTACGAGTCTTGCAAATAAAAGCTGTCCTTCCTAAGATAAACTCAGACAGGGACATGATGTAACTGTCTCCAACTGAAATTTGCTTTCTAAGTCTAAAGTAATTAGCCATTTGAAAAGGCTCCTGTACTTTCCAAAAGCAGTCCAGATTCGTACAATGTCAGGAAAAAGATTTTTTCTCTAGGAGTCATAATCAAACATCGGGTCCAGGCATAAATAAAACAGCAATTTTCATGAGGTTGAACAGAGTTCCAATTAATAGCTACCTAGATGAAATTTAAAGATCTCAGCACTGCAGTAAGTTTGAAAGTAAACAAATATGGAAAAATAGCCCAGAGTAAGACAGCACATAATTTTCTTGGTCACACTGGAATTAATGAGCATCCATTTGGACTTCAGTTGTCTAGATGAAAACACTGAGAAGTCATTTATAGCACAGTTTTAAGAATTAAGGCTAGTATTACTTACTGGTACATTTCATTTCTCTACTGATTTATAATTCACCAGCTGATTAATTTTTTATACATGTGTTGCTTTTGTGTTTTCTTTTTTAGATAGTCTGACTCAGCAAATGGCCTGAGTGAACTGGTACCCAGAGAGCTAATTAAAGGCAGGACATCGTACAGTGCAGGAGTGAATTATATATGAATAACATTAAACTAAATAGCCATCTTTTAATGAATTAAATAAACCTGTTTTTAATTGATGTAAAGTTCCCATTTACTTGTTAGATTCTATTGTTTAATAAGATATATTTATTGATTTCAACAATCATTGTGGTTGGAGATAAAGCAGGACAATGTTTATCATGGTATTTTTTTTAACTAAATCTTCTTACAGATAATCCCTTCTTTGCAAAGGGTCACCACAGTGGCTGGATGTGCATGTTTGACTACACAGATGCTCTTCCTGGCATATTGTCTCAGGGTTTTGTATATCTTGATCTTTCATCTGTTAGGTGAATGTGTTAACCATGACACTATGGAGTCACATTAAAGTATTTTTAAGTAATGATAGTAACTTGCTCTGGATCAATATTGGTTAAAATACCAGTTTAAGAGTAGTTTTAAAACTAATGGGTCATCATAATCAGAGTTTTAGTGTTATTTAAAATTTGATCCAAGCTGACATTGAAATGTTGATTTAACATACATTAGGTTCAGTTACTGTTTTACTATCTGGGCGGGAATTTTAGGTGTAAGGGTGTTTGTGTTTAAAGTAAATATTCAGTGAATAATCACTGAAGAACAGCAGTTACAAGTGCCTGACTGACAAAGACAAGCACCATCGTATGGCAAGAAAAGATTGCAGACAACAGACTTTCCGAGGGAACACCACCCACTACATATAAACAAGTTATGAGCTAAGCTAGCTAACTAAGCTATAACTGCTAATGTCGTTAGCTCGGCGGTGATTCATTGTATTTCTAAAGCATTAGGATATTGAAGTCCAGGACATCACGAGAGGGCTTTTTTCACACCACGGATTTTAAAGACCTGTTAGTTATGAAAAGCACCAATTAAAAGCTGTGTTGGGATTGCAGCTGAAATGCTTTATGTAGTATTATTTAAAAAAAACAAAAAAAAACAAGCTGCACATTAAAAAGACAAGGGTTTCAGCCAATCCAATAGAGACTTGGAGCCGGAAACATTTTTACTGGAGGGTTGATAAGTCAGTGAATAGCTTGTCCTTTTTCATCTGGTAAATGCATGGAACACAAAATAGTCATTTGCCTAAATGGTCGATGTGGAGGGTCATAAGTGACACTTTTACAACAGTCATCAGTGCGCTGTTTGAATGGCAAACTGACAAAATGTCTGCTATCACTGGGGAGTTATACCTCTGACGCTCTCTGACCACAGTCCATTTCACCAGTTTGTTCCAAATACTGTTTTCTTAAGAAAAATATTGCTCGTGCTGAAAATACAGGAACTGTGTTTATCTAAATCCTGACATGTTTCTGCATTAGTATTTGGGAACAGCCTTTAAAGCTGTATGTATTTGATACAATTCAGATTTGAAGCTACTATTCTAGCATTCTGTTTTACATAACTTTAAAATCTCTGTTCAAACTGATTTATTATTGCCCTGGCAGTTTTCTATGAATTCTGAGTAGTATTACTGTCATAGTGCGAAGTAACAGCTTGGCATTCTGTAGGTTCACTGATGGCTGTCCTGAAGATTAGTAACATCAGTAAACCGTAATGCCAAACAGGTAAGACCCAACACCATGAAATAGGATTGCAGCAGATAAAAACTGTACCCACAGCAGTCACTTCATCAGCTAGAAGTGCATGTTTGTGCAAGCAGTCAAAGTGAACACATTACTGTGAGTAACATTTGCAAACAACTGCATGACTTAAGCTTCATCATAGAAATTTGCTCACTGTTACTTAAATTTATTTTTTGGTTCACATTTGTGCTTCTACTTATCAGCAACTTCATTTCAGACAGAAAAAAGTGGAAAGAGTAGCTGAAAGAAAATAAACAGGAATTTATCTCTTTTTCTCTAAAAACTGGGTACTTTTGTCACTTTCTGTGTGAACGTACCTCCATAAATTCCCTCAAGGACATTCTGTGTGAAAGTCTGCACTGTTTCTCTCATGTGAATGATTATTACTCCTCAGCTCTCAGGATGATTGCATTTGGACATTTAAAACAAATAGAACTACTTTGGTGCATTTACTTGTGAAAACAAAAGTAGTTAGTGGTAAATATACATAAGCTCCCAGCAAGCTCACAGTTCTTTTGCCTATCAGTCACGATTAAGACCCAGCCTACCAAACAAGTCACATGTGGAACATCTTATTACAGGTCATAGTTGAAACTCAAAAGGACATAGCAGAAATCTTTCTGTCAATAACTCTCCAGATCTCAAGTGCACAATTATATTGCATCCAAGAATTTCATAAACACTTGTGGTGAGCACAGAAGACCTTGAATAAATCATGGCCATCACTGGCAGATGGGAGGAATCATAAAATCATCCCAGTATAATACATACATGAGGCCTGAAAGCGTGTGAAAGACACAGTTTCTGACTAATCACCCATCACAAGTCTCCATGGGTGTGATATGAAAATCTGTATGCAAACATTTCTTTTTTAATTTTTATTTTTTGTATTAAATAGAAATAAATTCAAATCAGTTCTCTTTGCCATCTGTTCTGTGAATGTTATATGATACAGAACATCATTTTAGGGTGCTAATAACATCCAGGCCAATGCATTAGAAAAAAGACAAGACCCAATCTTCCACAGTTGATTGATATTATCTTCATTGCAGTCTGTCATACTCCCCTCTGTTCAATTAGAAAAGTCACCTTCATGACAAATTTAGACACTTTATACAATGCTGTAAATCAATAAGGAGAAAAAAAATGGATAGAAAGGGGAATTTTAGTGGACACATCCATAGCTTCTGTCTTCTTTCCTTCTGCCTTGTAATTGGGAGACTCGGCTAATTAAAATAGAGTTCCCAGGCAGTCGATGGCGGCCACGGCTGCTGTGGTTCTCCTCTTCAGATGTTCAATGAAGAGGAAAGGGTATTAGAGCCATAAGGAATGACACAAAGCTGGCTATTCACACATAATTGCTCACCCAGGGAGGATGCAGTGAGGCTGGTGGCCTGACGAACGCCTGAGGTGTCAGTTCCTGTCAAAATGATGAAGCTCTCCAGTGCCCCCCGGCTCTGCTCTGAGACCCCAACGCTGCCCAAATGGGACGTCAATTTTAACTTTATAAATCCAGAAGTGATGAAATATGAGGTGGCGGTAACTTCAGACGAGCCTTAGTTAGGTTTCTTGTTCAGAGGCCCTTAACTGGGGCTTGACTCGAAAAAAGCTTTTGATTCAATTTATAGTGCCAATAAGGAAAAAGTGCTTTTGTTTGCAAAAATCATTCAGTGGTTAGAAACATCTTTTAGAGCCACAAGACTCAATCTATGAAGTCCTGTGTAAATGACACATTAAAAAGAACATATGTAGACACATTAAAGAGCTTATTATCCCCCCCCCCAAAGACATGCCACAGTATCTCTACTTTTAAATCCAATTGATAATTCCCATAACCAAGTGCAAGTTCTGTCTTTTTCACAACTCCCACCTGTTTCTAAGTCTACCTTGGTACCTTGTTTGGACTTCTCCACTTTGTTCTCGTCTCTCCAAAGGACATTAATACAGAAGTCTTGTGGTTTATGGAGGTGCAGCTTTGCAAACTTAAACTGTGCTGACTTGTTGTGTTTAGCGATAAGAGGTTTTCTCTTAGCACCCCTTCCAAAAAAGCATACTTGTTCAGCCTTTTTCTGATTGTACAGTGATGAACTTTAACATTCAGCACGCTAACTCATGCCTAGAATATGAGATGTAGCTCTTGGGTTTTTTGCAGCTTCTCTAAACATTGCAGAGTCTGACCTTGAGGTGAATTTACTAGAACATCTACCCCTGGAAAGACTGGCAACTGTCTTGAATATTTTCTGCTTGTGAATAATCTTTCTTACTGTAAAATGATGGACTTCAGATTGTTTGGAAACGGCCTTATAACCCTTCCCAGATTAGGCAGCACACAGAGAATTAATTTTTGGTAACTCGGCCTGATGAATTGGTTTATTGTTTAAAATCACAGTCTGGTAACAGATTAACTAATGCGCCCTTAACTCTAATTATTATTTGGCCCTATTTAGTGTTTCTTCATTCTTTCCTCTAAATGCTTCTCATATGTCCATCTTCACTCATTGTACTTCACTGAGTGCTTATCCATCCCTCTTGGGGACAATAGAGTGCTTGGCTCATATCCAAAGTGCACCATTTCATCAATATGTAAGGCATATTATTTAATGTTCCATATTAAAGTGGATGGATGCACAAGAGTGCAGGAAAGAAACTGCTCTGAAATAAAATAATAAACAAAATTGCACTTATAGCCAACTGCCTCCATTGACAGCTTCCCAGATTGCCTATCCCTGCCTAGACTGTTGTACAATAATTATGTCTACAGTGTAGGAATAGTAGGCTTTTACTTAACTTTCTTTTGTACTAGCTGAATTTGCCACAATCTCTTCTCATCAGGTGACTGATTAGAGTTCCAGTACATGCTCCTTATTCAGGGTTCTCTGACACACATGTCTTCACAAGTACCTCATCTTCCCAGAGGGGTGCATTAAAATTAGAAAAACAGGAAGATGGACTAGCCAAGCCCAGAAATAACCTTAGACGACATGGATTCACATCTGGTTCAGAGAGGCCTGGCCACATTTCCCCTGCAGGGGGGGAAAGGAGAGCGGAGTGATGTTGGAGCTATAAGATAAATCAAATGTGACCTGGAGAGTCACTTAAAAAAGGTGACAAATTGCCTCCTCGCTGTCACAGAGCAGTATTTTAATCTCCTTTAGTTAACCTTCCTGTTGTGTTAGTTTTCTGTTAATATCTCTTATGTTAATGGGTCGGTTTTGACCCGTGTCTTAAATCAGCCAACCCCAAAAACACAGAGCTCATAATTTTCACCAGAGCATTTTATAATTGAGTGAAATTCAATTATTTTGTTTTGTTTTGTTTAAATAAAGATTCCTGACAAAGTCAAAAAGCCTTGATGCAATAAACAAATTTAAAAGGCACTTTTAAGCATTTCAGCTCGGTGCCAACCTGAAAGGTTAATTTATCAAAGACCCGAGCAGAACCTTTTGAAATCTTTTATTATTGTCATTGCATCAGACATGCTTGGTGACAAAAGGATTTCAAGAACGAAAAGCCTGGAGAAAACATATATAAACCAGGGGAATAATGAACAGATGTAACAGTGTAATTGTGCACCAGGGTCCCTAAGATGGAGTTGTCTCAGGTCATTTAACAGATGAGCGCTGGCCTGCGTAAGCCTCGCTGCATCCATACGAGGAGAACCCAGTGGCCCAGTTTGTCCTGACATGATGAGAGAAAAGACCTCGCAGAGAAACATCTGTTTGGCCGGGAGACATGTTGTCACCCAGATGAGGTCAAAGGAAGGATTCTCAGAAGATTAGCATCTGGGTTTTTAATTTCGTGTATCGTCTCCTCCTCGCTCTTTTTCTCCAGTTAAACTATTCTGTCTTTTACATCTTCTCTGACTTCTGATTCCTCCCATTTCCCATCTGACATGAGAGTTATTTTTTAAAATCTTGTTACATTTTTTGTTAATGATGTGCTTACCGAGGAGTATTTAACCAATTTTGGGTGTTTATGATTTAAAAAACCCCATTGATGATGATGATGACAGCACAGTGGAGATAATCACTATGTTTGCAGGACCATTAAAGGTTTATTTAGAGACCAAAACAGGCAAAATGGAATCTGTGTTTTACTCAAAGGGGTAGGTAATGAGAAAATGGGGCTCGTTGCACGGGGAATGAGATGTAATTAGATTAAAACAGATAACTGCTCTTTATGCATCGAGCCCCCACTCCACAACAATATAATAGAAATGCTCCTTTGATATCAGTGCTAGCAAAGATTTGAAGTGCCACATGATTGATGGGATCATTAAGCTCAGCTTTCATATGGGGGCACCAATATGGATAGACTGATTTTAGTAAAAAGAAAAATGAAATGCGATGTTAGTTTGTGATGTTAGTTGCAGGGCAAAAAAAAAAAAAAGAGTCCTGCATACAGTGCATTCCAGTGCTAATAACTGCTATCACTGAGAATTTTGGATGTGAATAAATAGCTATATAAAGCTTTTAGTGTGAATTAGCTGGCTCTGTTTCAGATTAACAGCTGGCAAAATGCATCAGCATGACATCACTAAAAGCTTTTTAACAGGGGAAAGGCTTTAACATGCTTCTACTGCTATGATATCACCTGTGTTTGACATTCATTTATCTAACAGCTTGCGAGACACAGTGGTGACCACCAGCAGCATTCAAATGTCAGAATCTGTAATTGCAAACTGATAACGTGACAGAAGGTGTAATGACTTGTTAACAAGGCTGGAGGAGGGGACTACGACGGCATGGAACACTCTCGTCCTTATCCTGTGAGGTGAGGGGCACGAGGTGACCTCTGTTTCGAATCCATTCCCGTGGCAGTGCAGGTAATTTGCATAATCCATGGTGGTTTTATTTTCATTGGTATTTTTGTATTGCTTTGGGTGTTTCATCCTTGTTCAATCAATAACTAATGAAGTGGCATGTTTTTCTTCAATTTTTGTTGATTAAGTTTGTGTCTTGGTAGGTGTCCTTCCTTTTTGATTGTGTTGCTCATTTACTAGCTTAATCAGCACCTCAGCCTTAGCTTGTGCTTAAACCTCTATAGAAAAGAACAGAGCATGCCTACTCTTTTACCATTTCCCATGACTCCTGTGTTTTTCCTTCCATCTCATTCTGTTTTCTCTGTGCTTGTTGGTAAGCACTTTCCTTCTTTCATTTCCTATCCTGTCTGTTGTTTTTCTCTGATTGTTTAGCCATATTTTTCCTTATTTCCAAGTTCTTCTTAGCTGTTTTTATCCGGTTTTCTATATGTTTTGTGCAATTCCTTCCTTGTCTTTGTCAAACCTGACGTCTTAGCAATGTCCGAGGCAGAAGTATCAAACTGTCTTTGCCCAGCCAAAACATACAGTTCTTGAATGGGCACTTTTCAGGGAAACATCCTCTAAAATGCATCAATGACTCTTTAGTGACTAAAGGATTTTTTCAAACAGCTATGGAAACATACCTGAGCCTGAGCAACTTCACTTCTCCCCTGCCTGATGACTGTGGGTTTCCAGTATCAGGCTTGGGTTTCCAGAAGGGTTCTGCCAATATCACTGAAAATCAGTCAAATTTTTGAAGAGGTTTCTCCTGCTGGGTCTACCTCATAGCCACCTCCCTGAGCAGTCCATCCTGACTGTTTAGCCTTCTGGCCCCCCTTCTGAGTGCTCTGCCTCCAAGCCTCTCTCTTGCCTCTGGGCCTGCAGCCCACCGTTTCGTGACCTCCCATCCCACATCTGAGGTTCTCCTGCTTTCCAGGCTCTCAGCAAGCCCCTGCAATCCCTGCCATTGAGTTCTCAACATAAGCCCTTGCACTCTCTTACTCTGATTTACTAGTAGCTTACATTTGGATCAACTTAAAACATCATAAAAAGCTGGCTGTCTATCTAGGTGAGAAACATTTTGAAATCACTGATTTATTTATTCACATTTGGTTAGTTCAAGCTTGAAGTTTACTTTGGATCCTTATCTGCTAAATGCATTCACCTGCTAGTTTCTAACGTCGCTTGCAGTGTAGTGCTGGGTAGGGAGCATCGAATCCAGTAAATTTTAAAGCCTTGCACCTCACCCACTCACTCCCACCAACGTGGACATTATTTATGTAAAAGAATATTGAACTGGGGAATTTAGGACCTCGGGAACATAAATGTGCTCGTGCTAAAACACTTGGTAGAGCTGCAGAGAGCTGTTGTGGACTGTTATCTCTGAGCTCATCACACATTGTCACTTCACCTATTGTTTCTTTAAGAATATTTACTAATGCAGCTTTGATGTCAAATTCCATATATCCTTCTTTTTTTTTTCTACATATAGTGACAGGTAACCTTTAATATGAAAATGCCACATTATTTCCCCATTTCCTTTAAAGTCAAACCACCACAATCATTTTTGAAAGCAGATTGGGAGCTTGTGTGCCAGGTTGAGTTTCTAGCTTTAGGCACAGCAAATATTCAGGATTAGGATCAGCACTCGTGTGCCCGTTAAGAATGATTGCGTTCAGGAAAGGCGCTTTGGTTTATTGAACACAGGGATTTATCTGATCCTCTCAGGCAGCTCAGATCGTTTAATGCTGCCTGGCTTTCCCCCAAATGAATTCCTGTGATTAGACATGGCACAACCCAGCGTATCAACTCCAATAAAAGGGAAAGGCAAAGAGTGAGGTTTACACAAGTCTAAATTGTTATTGTGTCATATTTTATTATTGAGCCTAAAGGGGAGGGTGAGGGTGTGTGACCTTGTGGTAGATGATGTTTTTCATAATTTCAGGTGATAACACCCAGACCATCAATTGAAGACACATTCTTGTCTAAAAATGGCATTTTTTTTCTTTTTATAAAGTCAAAGGTTATCACACAGTTAACACTGGATTATCATATTACATATGCTTATAGAGTATTTAGTCATCAGACTGTGTTCATCTACAGCATCTCTATCTCATCCCTTCAAAGCACAGGCAGACAACACACTCAAAGGCAATGCAAGAAATTATATTTTTTATATTTTATTTATGAATTCTTTTTTATGCATTCACAGTTCAGTGTGATCAAAACATCTCTCTCCAAACACATGTAGATGAATCATGCTTTTTTTCTTTCCAAAACATCCTGCAGAGTGGGATTTTCCCTTGACAGCCAAGGCGTAGGCCTATTGATCTTGATACCATCTGCCTATTTAAACTCAGAGGTCTTCTTTGTCAGTGGACAGTAGAGGCTTTTAAATAAAATGTCCTGCTAATAAGCATTCAAGCTGCTCGTTCTCCTTTTAAGCCAGTTTTCAAGGCCTCCATTAGTTCTTTTTCTGATCACATAAAAGAGCTTAAATTAACACAGATGCAGAAATTTTCCCTTTCTTTAGTAATTATTTACAGATTCATCTTTTAGGTCATGCCTTGCTTTCCTTGTATGAGATTCAAAGTTTAAGACACTATATTCAAAAACTAGTTTGACCCACAAGTTCTCCCAACTGGACTGTGCTATGCTAGCGGAGCCAACCTTAGCTTAGCATAAAGACTGAAAGCAGAAAACAAAAATATTCTTTTCTAACTGAGCCAAAAAACTAAATGAAACAAAAACAGGTACGAATGTCACAAATGAAAAGTTGAAAAGCTATAAAATATAACAAAGGTCTTATAAAATATAACACTCTAAGAAATGCACTGAGAACAATTCATTAGGCACCTAGCTTAGCTTAGCTTAGCACAAATAATGTAAACAACTAGCATGGTTCTGTCCAAAATATAATGTGGAGTCAAGGAATAGTTTGACCCAACTAGACCTGAAACAGCCTCTTTTCCTCGCATGTAGATTGTGGTAGGCACATTTTGTTACCACTGGTCAAAGCACGGCTAGCTGTTTTCTTTTGTTTTTATAGTAACAACTTTTTCTTCTAATTGTGTCAAAAAGCAGATATTAGTTTAGTTTAGTCTTTTTCCCACTAAAAATAATGTTGATTGCTAAGTAGTCATTAATATTTATGACAAAAACATGTTTTCACTAAAACTAAAATAACAGAGAAAGAACGAACACCTGTTTAATTTTTGGGGTTTTAAACAGTAGACTGTGTGCAGATGTTCGTCCAGCTGCAGGAATGAGTCGTCCTTTAATTCCAGACTTGTAGGAAAGTTTTCTGAAGTTGCACAAAACAACATCTGTGATGACAACAGTCTGAAAGTTTAATCTGCCGTGCATTTTGTAACAATAGGTGGCTCTTGTCACAGCCTAAACACCAGAAAAAGTGTAGCAGTTAGCATGTCAGCAATGTGGAGCATGTATGGATCTCCTTGATATCTTCCTTTGTGTGACAGTGCTTTAGACTACAGGTCATGTTTTTATCACATATTTCACTAACACTGGGCTTTTTTTGTGTTGCACAAGAGCCATTGATGAATTACCACATGGACAAAGTGGGTAGATGTCGGTGGGGTGCCTTGATTTTTTTTTTACCTTTAACATTTACAATAGTTTTGTCTTTAGAAGTACTTTTAAAATACAATACATTATTTGCATTATTCATTATTTCCAAATACATTATTAGATAATAGGGCTTTATTAGTGACATGTTAATTTAGAAGCTACTGAAGCTACAACAAAAAGAAGTACTTTTAAAAATGCAGAATAATGATAAAATAATTTGCATTTTTTGTATGTAAATCATGTATTAATTAGATTTCTACTTAAAATTTGTCAGTGAACTTGAAGAAACCATAGAAACTATGAGGATACGGTGCTCTTATTGTAGATGTAAAAACTAAAGCTGGTGCGGCAGAATGTCATACTAGGGAGGTTCTTTGAAATACAAAGGGGGCGCAAGCGAATCAGCAACCCAGGGCACAGAGATGCTACAGGTCTAATCAGGAAAAGTTTATTCCCAGGCCAGAAAGCAAGAATAAAATGAACAATTCTAAAAAAAAAAAAAAACCCAAACATATACAA
>VUQG01031701.1:29044-42827 GCA_015106755.1 Etia nguti | reverse complement strand
AGTTGAGTAAAGTTTGACTTATCTGACTGTTTTGTTTCGCTTAATGCGCCTCATAATCCAGAAAATACGGTAACTTCTACCTTCCTTTAGCATGTCCAGAAGTCCAACTTTTTGTGCGATGGTTAGCATCTTCCTCTGCCTTTTGGGTGCTACCGCAGGTGCCTTTGACGGTGCAAAACGTTTCGCCGACATTGTTTTTGTTGGGGAGAAAACGTACAAACATACAGTGCAGCACTTCAGAGTCACACTGCTAGCGATCGAAGATTTATCTAAATTTGACAAGCTGAACACATTCTGTACTGTGCAGGAGACACGGTGCGGAGGAGATTGATTGACAATGGACAGCCGATCAGGACGCAGAACACAATGCGCTGTAAAAAAAAAAAACAAAAACAAAAAAAACATGCAAAATTGCACAAAAATAAAATCCGCAAGAACCAGTGAGGCTGCGAAAGGTGAACCGCGTTATAGCGAGGGACCACTGTATACGTATTATTAAATGACTGCCTTACTGCTTCTAATAGTTTATTAATCCAGATTGGAATGCCCAAATTTAAGGTTGGCTTCTTGCAGGTCATTAAAAGTCTGAGTTCCCATAAAACAGATATTTTAAGGTTGTGAAGAAAGCCAATAAGATGAAACAAGTTACCATGTTTCATCTTAACATTGTAACATTGTTGTCCCTTTATCATCCATATTTATTAAATTTAAGTTTTAGTGTGGGGCGAAACAGTAGGGTGCATTAATTAGTGTTGGTGTCATCTTTAAATTCCTTTTTTTGTGTGTGACCAACAAAATTTCAAAGACTCATTTATTGTCATGTAAAAGAAATCAATGTGACAAATACTGTATAGTAATAATTTCACTTTTGAGCAGTTGTATAAACTGCTAGTTAGTGAGTTTAAGGTTGTAAAAAGCTAAAATGGTGTATTATTATTATTATTATTATTATTAGCACTAACTTACTGTTAGTAAAATGTTCTTCTGGCACCAAGTGTAGGGTGTGAGACAGTGCTCTTAGGAAAACACAGGTGCAGATCTAGAGGCAAAGTTATTTGTGAAAAAGTTGACCTGAATTTGAAAGGTTGCTGCAGAATAGAGAAATGGATCAAAACAGAGGCTGCAGGCAAAGAGAAATGAGTCTTAGACGTATGTTATGCTGTCTGCTTAAACTGGATGGAAAAGACTGCTACAAATGTAGCTTTCAGACTGTGTAATAACACTTAAAAAGTTCATTTAACCAGTGGGTCAAGGTCTCTGACCAGCATGGGGCAGTGCTGCTCTTATTTTTGCTCAGCTTCCCTCATCTGCTGTTTTCTGTTTGGGTTCTCAAAACCCTCAATTCAAGTCGGGAAAATGACTTGTGTTGCAGATTTCGATGTAGTGGACTGCGATGGTACTTCTTCAAACATTATTTTGGTTTATATTTGATTCCCAGTTGTGTGCTGTGCCATTAATTTTCTGCATTTCCTATACTAAACCTTTAGTTTTGCTGGACTTCAGACATAAATTCAGTGGTAGTTGGTGTTGTGGCACTGAAGTGAGCTGACTGATTTAGATTATAAATATAAAAAATATGTTTAAAATAAAATAAAAAAAAAAAATAAAAAAAAGCTCTTGCAAGAAATATACAAGAGGCCAGTAAATCAGAGTTTAAAGATTTTATGTTGGAAACAGCCTGAAAGAAATTTGAGATCAGATTTTCAGCAGTATCCCTCGGTTAGTCGGTCAGACCCACCCTACGCTGATGTGTGATTTTAAAACACGAACGCTCAGCTGGAGGCTTCAGAAACCAGCAGGTGACATCACCTGCATCACCATGGCTGTGTTCGTCTTTTATATACAGTCCACTGTTACAGGTAACACATGAAAGCTGTATTGTTTCTGGAATGATGGAGGAGTATTTTAACAGTTTTACTGATACTAATAATTATCCATGAACTTGTCATACTTATTACTTTATTGCAGAAATAACAAATGGAATAGCAAGAATTGCTACAAGTGTGCTCTGCAGTGTCTCATGGTGATGTGCCCTAATTCTAGCTAGAAGCTAAACTGGAACTATTTTT
Source organism: Etia nguti (assembly GCA_015106755.1). Taxonomy (NCBI): domain Eukaryota; kingdom Metazoa; phylum Chordata; class Actinopteri; order Cichliformes; family Cichlidae; genus Etia; species Etia nguti. The sequence goes on along the minus strand of VUQG01031701.1, from coordinate 40,758 downwards.
CTTGAGTTTTATGCTAAGCAGGTATGAGGGTGTTAGACAATGGTCCTATGGAAGGGCGATGTGCTGTGCTCATGTCCTAAATATTAACAACCATGTCAAGAAATAAGAAAAGTTTCTTGATTCTGGGGTTTTTATTGCGATTTAGGGTATGTTTTTAATTAATTAGACAGCAGGAGCTCAATCTGCCACAGTTATTCAATTTAATTTTTTAAATCTTCCCTGGAAACTATTCCTCATTCTGTCATCAGCTAGGAATAACCTGAAGTTTAAATATCCAAACCTCCTGCACAACCACCACCAGATTTTCACGTGGGTTATGAAACTTTCCAGACTCGTATCATTCTTTGCTGTCGTTTCCATTGTTTAGTTATTTTTCCGTTTGTTGGATTTCATTCTGGAGCCATTTGTCTTTCATTTTAGGAAGGTGTACGTAGAAAGGGAGCAGGCCTACGAGACCAGTGTGAAGCTGTACCGCGACACTTCACCTAGAGATATCGGCATTCCCTTAAAACTGTTTCCCCAAAATGCCGGTTCCCCACAAGGTTCCTACCCCTACGGGTCTGCTATCCAGGAGCTCAATCTTCTCATTCATGACCGATGTCCACAGAGGAAGCTGGAATGCATTGGTGAGTCAGATTGTGTTGTTTTTATTCTCGTTCACACAAAGGCAGACTTTTGGGATGGAAAGCTGCTCTTAAGAGAGGATTAATTCCAATTGAAAGAAGAAATACACCCTTTTCTGGCAGAAAACCATGGCCTGAGGCTTGGTGCTGGCTCTCTCTCTCTAACCTCTTCACACTCATTTTTATTTTAGTATTTGCAGGTTTTTAAAAGGTACAAAAAACATTTAATTTTGCTTCCTTAGGAGTCTTTCATGTTTGTTTGAAACTCTTTGATGGACCGGTGACGTGTCCTTTTGAATTTTAAATAAGACGCATACAATTTTTCTTCACATCTTAATTTGATTAGTCTGTTTCAATTATAATCGTAAGACCTCACATTTATAGAAAACTAAGAGTGTTGTTATTCATCAGCATTAAACTTTATATATGCAGAGAGCTTTTAGTAAAGTGTGAGGGCAGCCAACAGTTAGGTACACGTCCTCAGAGTTAAGAAGGCATAAGTAAATTCTTCTTGTGAGCTTTAAAGATAAACAGTTCTTGTCCAGATGGTCTCTGATGTAACTCTAAACCAGCATTTATATATTTGTACTAAACCCAGAAAAACCCATTTTGTTCAGTAAATGATTGTAAATGATTTGGCTTGAGGAAATAATTTTGTTCATTAAATTTGCTTTTAATCCATTTTTGTCATTCTCACAGACCTTTGGCGTTTTGTTGTTTCATTGAGGTTTTCAGCCTTTTTAGCCCCGGCTTCCTGACAGTCGGTCTGTTCTCACAGCAGCTGAAATCTGATGACTCTGCGGGCTTATGCATTATAAACAGAATATCTGCCTGCTCCAGTCACACAGTCTGCTTTAGGTCATTGTCCTGCTGTAGGGGGAAATGGCCTGCGAGGTGTATGGCATTGTTAGAAAATGGTTACAATTCCTTTTCTGCCGTTCCCTCCACTGAAGCATCGAGACTTTCACACCCGCTCCATTTAACATGTGAGATGTTTTCGAGCACCTGTTGAGCGAGATCTTTCTGTTCAGAACACCTCAAACTCCAAATAAGATTCATCTGTCTGTAACACTTTGTCCCAACACATCTATTTAATGTCCCAATGTGCCCTTCATTTTTCTTTCCCCTAAACTCTGCATCCAAACCTGTTTCTCTGGGTACTATCTCTAATTAGTGGCTCAATACTTTGATATCCTAAATTATACTACTTGAAGCATACAGTCCGTATTGCAGTGATCCATGAGTTTTATCGTTTCTTGTGTTTTGTTCCAGTGAGGACGTTACGCCTGATCTGTGCCTGTGCCGAGGATTACAGGTGTCTTCATGAAGGGGACACGACTCCCAAAACAGCGGCCATGTGAGTAAATGATCAGCTCCAATAGTATCTGGGCCTTTACTGTTGTACCGCACTGACCAATCTTTCTTTTTCACTAATATACAAAAATGACAAATGTTAACCGAGAAACAATGCAATAGTTATACAATACAGTGGTGTATTGTTCTTTTTAGTTGAATTCCTCTAAAGTACACCTCATTAAACTTAAATGAAAGTCCTTTCCTCAATGCCTTATTCCTCCTAATAGGAAGGGAAAGACTCTTCCGAGATCCGCTCATAAGTACCCAAACATCATTTAAGGGGTCTCTGCCTTGGTAGCTGCCCTGTCAGGTCTCATCACTGCTCATTTAGGTCTGGCACAGCAGGCGCTGTCTTGGGTCTGTTGCCCTCCCGTAGAGTGCCTCTTCCTGACCCAAAAGTGGGTCGTCCTGGCTGAGCCTGGAACAACACCATAGTCCAGCAAGGAGGTTTGGGGAATAAATGAAAAGGGATGGAGTTTTGTGGAGTCCACAGTGATGCCCAGAGACAAATGCTCAGTAGGTTGTAGCATGCCTAATTCTAGATAGAGTTCAGCAAATTAAACATGTTCTTTGTTGACAGAGTTGGACCAAAACTTTGTAAAATAAATGGCTGCAGAGCTCTGCATATTTCCCATCGTGGCTTCATATTATCGCTGAACTGTATCCGCTAGAGAAAGCATTGACTCAGCATGAGTTTGGGCTTCATCTGTAATTTGGGCCGACGGTATTTTGGCATTATTATTTATGCAAACAGAGACTGAGACTTCTAGTGAACACAAGTAAACAAACAGACAGCTGGATTTCTTTTTCTGAATGGGTGGGGATCATAGTCCTAGAATAAGAGCATTTATGAGGCTGTTAAAAGAACCACACTTAAGTTAAGGTTAGACGTTTTATAATAGGACTCGTAACAGTCGACCCCAAACCTAGGGGGATATGTCAGCAGCTTTTAAATGGGTTTTATGTCTGATTAATGCTTGTAAAAATCCTGTTTACAACAAGAGTCAAGGGGGAAAAACATCTTCCTCCTTCAGAGAGCTATTAGATACGTTTTCTCCTTTGTACACTCCAGTTGTTGTTGTTGTTGAGCGGCTGAGGCAGTGTCTCCTGCTCCATATCTGTCTCTTTGCATTGGAGCGCGTGTGAAGTGATGAGAGATGGCAGTGGAAGAGTTGATTGGGCGCAGCACTTCTCAAAGCTTTTGATCCAGAAAAGTTGTGACATTGAGGGATTTCGATGTGTACCCTCACGACGCTAAAATAAACAACTTGGCAACAAATGTCTCTCCAAGAAATGCAAACTTAATCACGCTGCATTTGTTATGTGGAAACACGAATCGCACTGCGTCCTGCCACGGAAGACATTTCAATCAGTGACTATTTTAGATTTCACAGAGCTTTGTTACCATCTCTTAGTAAAATAAGTTCAGCTTGGCAGAGATGAACACAAATCTCCAGGTTGGACTGGACTTTGCCCCCAGACTGCTGGCGCTCGCATGTTTTTCTTTGCTGATTGCAGCTCAGTGCAGGTCCATATGTGACTGCTTTTCTTAGTCCCTTTTAAATACAGGTTGCCTTTGTGGATGTCACTGTGACTCAGAGTGGGTGTTTTTAATCCAAGGCCTGACTCAGATTGGAAAGTCGTTTTTAAAAATCTAACCAAGATGTTTTGCCGACAGAGGAGCTGTGTGTATGTGTTAATATTTATGTTTATATTGCATATTTATCTCTCCTTGTGTATATCGAGTCCGCCAGTGCAACAAGACTGAAGCGCACTATTTATTATTCGCTGCGTGTTTCCATATGGATTGATCTTCTGCAGCGTTTCGGTGCCTGACTGGTCCCCCAGCTTTGAGTCTTCCAAAGATGCATCTGGTCAGGATTTGTGTGCTTTAGCTTTAGCTGGTGTTTCGTTGTTCAGTATATAGAAAATTTGTTTAAAAAAATACTGAGACAAAATGTAATTTAAACTTCACATCATGATGCGTCCTGCTTTACCTTAAAAATGCAGATTTTTATATCATAGCCATTTTGTCCTGTTTAACCCAGATTGACTCGCACTGGGATTAGGATTGGGACTATTTCCCATTCCCAGTGTGATAAAGGAGAAGGTATGCTATACCAACAGGAGAGTCTCACTCACATATAATAAATGATCTATCGTAACAGTTGAACTGCTATTACCTCATATCAGTTTCCATCATCTTCTCTACTTTACCTGCTTTAGGTCCACAGTTACCTGAAGTGATTCAGTCCGATTTTACTGTGTGTTTGTAAAATTGCGCACCTGCCTCTCTCTGATTTTTCATCGTACCCAGCACTTGCGCACAGTGGAATTTCTCACCAGTAAATCTTGGATAAACCAGTGTCTCTGCATGTGAAGAGTCCCATTGAGCTCTACTTTAAATCAAAGCAGACAGAAACTTCTTCATTCTGTTTTTCTTGCTTTAGTTTTGAGGAGATGATGATGATGATGGACCAATGTAGCTGCTGCCCACACATGGATTCATTTCAAATGGTGGCGTGTGCGCACGTCTGCGTCACTTATGTTACCAGACACAACCTGAAATGTTAGTGTGGCAAATAAATTTCAAAATGATTCTGGCCATGATTCAGGATGATGATCACCAGTGTGCCTTTTTGTTGGAGATCCCTCTGAATGTTGTTGGTCTTTTCATTGATCATTGACCCAACAACACTAATTCAATTAAATATTACCTCAGCATTAAGATGGGTTTTCTTAGGGATTTATTTTGTTTGTCTGTTTTTTGCTTTCACTTTAAAATAAATTCTCTGCCTTACAAATTAGATTTTTTTCCTGGCCTTTACCCTTACTCTTTGTGATCTAGTTTTAATTGGTGGTTTGTTTGTTTTTTTGTTATTGTTTTTGTACTAGTTGCCCTCTTTTTATTCTGTGAAAAGCCATCATCTCTAATTTGTTGTTGTCATGCTTTTGTCTAGTCCCTTTTTTCCCCTTCCTCTTCTATTGTGATCCTCAGGTAATCACCGTTTTCCCTCTACATCCATTTAATCAGGAAATTTTCTATCTTTCTGCTTCTGCCGTTTTTTTTCTTTTAAACTTGTTCTCCACTAAAGAGCCCTGGGAAGCCATAATGTGGCCTAATCTTCCCTGAGAGATCAGTACTTATGCATGTGGCTGTACTGCATTGTATCCTTGGAATGCAGAGACACCAGTTTTCATGTGAGCGATCGATGTGTATGTTTACAGTAGTGAACTCTGAAGATTAGAGTTCAGGGCTTGCGATTGTGTGAGTATGTGAGGTCCAGCTCCCAGTGGTTACATGAGCTCATCCACACCTTCCAGAACCCGCAGGAAGAGAGTATCCAGTTGCATGTGCACCGGGTCAGTGGAGGGCCAGCAACCTGCCTTCTCACGCAAACTAGCAAGCGAACAGTTAGCCCTGCGTGTGAGTCCTGATAAACAAATGGTCACTGTCTGCACACAGGGAAAATGCTATCAAGCTGTCATCATCTCTCAGGCTGCAATTTGTCCTCCCAACAGATCTCAGAAAGGGAGCAAAGAGGGAAGGAGGGGGGAGGAAAAAAAAAAGCTTTATCATTTCCATCCCCGAACAGGCATCCCGTCAAGAGCTACATTTGATTTAGTTTCCTTTCAGTCCCCTGGAGAGCACATGCAATCATACTCTGTGAATGTCACTCTCTGTTTTTCCCTTCATCTTTATTTATTTGCTTTTTTTTTTCCTCTTACTTGAACTTACCACCTCCTTCCTTCCTTTCCTCTGACAGTGGTGCAGACGACCTGTTACCCATCCTGTCCTACGTGGCTCTGCGGTGTCAGTGTCCTCAGCTGGTGTCTGAATGTGCTGCTTTGGAGGAGTTCATTCATGAAGGGTGAGTTGTCATCATGGAAAGTGATGATGTCCTCTGGCAGCAGATAAACATACAGTTTGGTACATAAATGCATAAAATGACAGTAAAACGAGAGTATTTTGTTAACATGCTCGAATGCTGCTCAGTAAAATCTTATTTATTCCCAAGTTTAAAATAAAGAAACTTTTTGTCTGAAAGGACTGTAATGAGACCTTCCTCAGCTCTCTTAGTTGCCTCCTGTAGCCTGTGAAGTGATTTCTATGTGAAGGACTCGGGACAAAACTAAAGGCTGTGATGCTTTTTTCTGTTTCCAATTGCTTTGCCTTGTGTCACACTTCCATCCAGCAATAAGCAACAATGGCTAAAGGTAGATCAGAGTCAGCCAACCACTGATGGCAACCAGCACACCACCCCACAAAAGGACAAGAAACCACCAATGTGGCTTCAGGTAGTGTTCAGCCAGTGACCGCATTAGTGAGCAAACAAACAAGGGCTAGATAGTTGGCTGTGGCGTTTCAGGCCGTCAGCTGAAGACTGCAGTCGGCATCAGCTGTGTATTCTTTATATTGGGGAGATGGTTTGGATTTTGCAATCAAATCTAAACCAAATTTCTTTCTTCTAGCTACTGATACCGAAGACTAGTGTGCCTGCTAGTTCATCCAGACTCATCTAAGGAAGTTGCTAATGTCTATTTTAAACTGGTCAGCTAACATTTGCCCTGTTTGTGCAGAGTAGCTAAGTTAGAGCTAGCTGGCTAAAAATATCCTTACTTGACAACATTATTGTTATCAAAATCTCAAATATTTCATCAAATAAAACTGAAATCAGAATTATGTTTATTATAATGTAGCTGATGATGTTGCTCGACGTCTGCTGGATACACAAAAGTGACCATAATTAGCAACTACGTTGACCATGAGAAACGATGCTGACACTGGGTCTTAAATAAACACAAAACGACATCAGCGCTTCCAGTTTTTTATCTTTGTCAGGTTCCTGTGTTTTACAGGCTGAAGTTTTGTTTTGTTCTTTTCTCATGATGACTGGCGCAGAGCTCATGTCACCAAAAGCAACTCAGTGCTGTTCGGCTTGAGTTGCCATACGTCTTTGGTAGAGTAGCATGTGAGTTTACACACCACAGCCCAAAAGGCCTCCTCATATCTCCAAAAAGAGTGGATTGTAAAAGCTGGTTGGTTAGACTGGCATTGGCTGAGGAATGTCAGGATATTTGGGATTTGGTTTTCTTCTCTATAAAAGTGCAAATAAAGTGCTTGCTTGAGTTTGGAACATTCACGTTAGGGGAGAGACTCCCGTTCTCACAGATATCCGTTGAAGTAAAAGCTTCATGAAAAGTATAGAAAGATGAGTTTTTAAAAAATGTGAATTTGACAGAAATAACTGACCTCGAATCACAGCGTACACTTAACTCAAATCAGAGCAGTAAAAAGAAGTTTGACTTTAAACTGCCACGAATGCGCCTGATATTTTCATCTCAGAGGATAAAAAGCTGACTGTAAACTCATTAAATAAGGAGTTAACTTAATTTTCAGTCTGCAGTGTGAAGGATTAAACACTGTGTTCACTGATAACATGAAAATCCAACGGTTTGTGCGCCGCTACCCTGATCAGTTTGTGTTTGTCTATGATTGTGACTTGGATAAAGATCAGACTGCATTTTATGAGTAATTGATGCAGAAATCCTGCTAACTGTAGTGGTTTCACAAAATGTTTCTTCTCCTTTTTTCCTTCAAATGTACATTTCGTTCAGAATTTCCAGATAACGGCTGAGCGATAAGCATCTTATCGCTTTCCTCTTTCTGTCCCCTCTCGTGTCTCGATCCTCTTAGCCCATCTCAGGAGTCAGAGTTGAGTCCTGGTCTTGTCTGCATCTCGTCTGGCTATGACTTGATCTTTTCATATAGCATCCATGACTTCCTTTTGCTCATCCTGCCCACCATGTAATGTGTTCATAAGTGGAGAAAAATTGTTAGTGTAAATTCCTTCCTATAAAACCTTTTACTATCATCCACTTCTCTGTTTCAGCTATTTGATAGGAGAGGAGGGGTACTGCCTCACCTCCATGCAGAGTGCTTTGGCCTATGTTGAGTCTCTGCACACCGGAGTAGCTCAGCTTCCTGCAGGAAAACTTATATGAAAAAGGTAAGGGGATATCCATACTTCACATGGATTCTTTGAAGATGAGCTTTTCTGTAAAGGTTATTGTGACATTCGTGTTATCACACAGCAACTTAAACGTCCTGCAGTGCTCTGTTCTGAGAAAGCCCAGTATAAGCTTTTCATAACCATCTACCTGAGGGATGTATGAATGAGATCAATGGGTCAGTGAGGTACCCTGTGAACACAACCTGGTCAGCTGCAAGTAAAATCATCAGAGCCTGACATGCCTCTGACTGTCAGACGTGTTTGGGCTTGTCTCATTGTTGTATGAATTAGGGAACATAAACACATAGTGTTGCTATAGCAACTTATTAAAGTCATGTAAAAATTTATACTGATGTTATCACAGATGATATTAAAGGCACAGCTGTACTGTTGAGCCATGCCTGACTGATGTGGCCAAATGAAGCCCAGCTGTGAAGTTACAGCAGCGCAAAGTGTCACTGGAATTTACATTCATTCAGATGGTGACGCAAAAAATGTATACATTTGTTTTATGTTTGGTCTTAATCTGACACTTCTGCAGTGGCAGCTACGAGAATACAGATTGAAAAAGAGACCAGTTACATTTGTTCAGTTACTATTTATCACCAAGAACACACACACACAGTCTGGTGCAGGGTCGATGCTGAACATACTGAGTAACCTTTAATGTTGAACTGCATGCAGTTTATTTGCAGCTGTCACCGTAAAATAAATATATTTGCCCCTTTTTTATGTGAGTGCACGCAGCGAACCAGAACACCTGGGTTAACAAAAAGTTAATAACCACGTGATACCTGTGATCTCTGACCGGTGTTTAGAGTTTGAAAAACAAGTGGTTTCTCTGATTAGTTTTATCACAAAGTTGGACTCAAATGCAACCTTGGATCGCTAGCTAAGTTACAACTAACTGCCTCCAGCTTGCATAGCTAGTACTGCAGAAAGTCATGTCAGCCTGGCAAATTTACAAGGCTGATCAAACTTGTGAGTTTGGATGAATTAGCTCAAGTTCTCCAGTCGTGACAGAAGTTTTCTGCTTTAGCACTAGCACTTCATCTGCATTAGAAGCCATGCAAACACTGAAAGATGAAAAGTGGCTGGGTGTCAGGATTTATGGAGCGCCTTGTCTGTGTCTACATCTATCATGGCTCATCCTCACTGTGCTGGCTTTACCAGGGAGTCGGCCTTTACTGCAAGCCCCTCTGCAGCCCTCTGTTCTGCCTCACATAGCCTTCACCTCCCAAAACTGAGCAGAACCTGAGTCTGTAACAGGAGGCTCTGCAACCACTCAGATGAATAAATTGACTCCAGTGTGTTTATTTTTTGTTTTTCTTCAACCAAATCTCCTTTGTGCCGTTTGTCTCCTGCTCACCGTGTGCTCTCAGGAACTGCGTGTCAGCCGCCAGCAAAAGTCTGGTTTGTAAACAGTTTTTAAAAAATGATACACAAACATTAGAGAAGTCTTCTCTGACAGAATTTAGTACTGTTGGTCATGGAAAAATGAGAACACTGCCAATTTCACAGCAAAAAGCTGCAGCACGACCCGTCTGAGTTGACTGGCACTGGACGTCCCGCAGCGTAAAGATTGTGCACGCACACGTGCAGATCCTGAAATATATGATGCAGTTTCATCTGAACGAGCAGACTGATAGGTCCTTGTCGTTGTGTTTTGAGCTGCCGTCAAACAAGTGAACACATTTCCAGTTTTGGCATCATTCTGAAAAGCTTGTCCGGCTGATCTGAAGGAAGGTTTGAAGTGTGGATGCAGTTGTGAAAAGAGGTTGCCGTTGAGATGGAGCGATAGCCGGAGTGAAGTAGACTGAGACTGATGCATTACACTGAGGGATGAGTGTGTCACTGAATGGCCTGTCTGGCACCCAAGGTGCTGCTCTGCAGGATGGGGCGTGATGACACTGCACGTTATAAAATGTGACATTCCTCAACTGGCATCTCCTAAAACTCCCAGCGACACAATGATTCCACTACAGCCAAGTATTGAACTCTGCAGACTGCTGTGCTCCACAGAGCTGTCAGCAACAGCAATCAGCTGCTGGAGAAGCAGATTTAAGTTGAATGTCTGGTTATATATAATCTATAGATGCTTTTCTGTGGGTTTGGCTTTAAAGCTTCAGCTTTGCTTAAGGTGGTCAAAATTCAGATTGGTATTTGAATGCTTGTTTTTAATAATAGAAATCCCAAACCACCTATGACATAAGAAACGGTCGACATGTATTACGTCTGATTGTCAGCAGTTATTCTTACTGGACATTTAATCCTAGTACGTCTCAGCAGTCACTGAAAGTTACTGACAGTGGAGCAGAGACACGACCACGAAGCAGACTTACAAGTCACCACTATGCAGCAAAACACTGAAAAAGTCAAATGTTTCCACCAATCACAGGTGGTAAAAACGTCAGCAACACAAATTCTCTCAAAGAAACTTCCGTAAAAAACAACTTTTTCCACATTATTCACAAATATTCAAGGATGTGATGTGCATGGTGTTCTACCTGCAGCTAATGTGCAGACCATGTCCTTGGTTAGGCTAAATAGCTAATCAGTACCAATATGAGATCAAACAGTTGGAAAACAACAATAAAGTGGTTGAAGACAAACATCAAATGAACAACCTGTTCCAGATCTGTGGCCTTTAACAGACGACCCACCAAATGCCGTTTTTGCATTGTGATGGCTTACAGTCTGCATTGACAGCTCCCCTTGTGGTTACACCTTTACGGCTGAATTATCTGACTGAATTGGGAGCAGAGCCATTCACACATTTAAACGTCAACTTAAAATGTATTTAATTAATTTTTTTTACCCTTCAGGCCGATGGGGTATTGTAGTCGCCCCTTTTCTGGATTATCGAGGATGCGTAAAGACGTGATGGCTCTACTTGTTGACGCTGTCTTCTCTGAGGCGTTCAGAGTAAAGAAGACTCCTTTTTGGCCTCGCTTCACCCGGTTGGTTCCAGTCACCGTGTGTGGAGGAGTCGGCCGCGCCGCGCCCGTGATGAAAGCGAGAGTGTTGCACAAAGCAGTGCAGCCACAAAAGCTACACAACAAGTCTTGTTTATTAGCTCATGAGTTTGAAAGATGAATCCCAGTGTTCGACTGGGTGTTCGTCATCAGAAGACGTCTGCTGGTCATCCAGTGACCCGTTTAGTTTTAGGTTGCATGTTAGGCACACGCTAAGCTACTAGTTTGTTTCCTTGTGTTTTGTAATGCACACATTTAAGCTTTGTAGATTTTTTTTATTTGGATATGACAATTAGAGCCATTTTAAAGGAGTTGTATTTTAATCTAACCCTACCCTGAAAGTAGCTCACCGGTGACATGGTTGATGTTCAGAGGGTGTATTATGAATTTTGGTAATACCCACCCCAACCCCTTGCAAGATGGGATACTTGTTTCCTTTATCCTCTTCAATTAGAACAGGGAGAATAAAGAAATGGCCACATGCAGCTCATGTAGTGTAGATATTATATTTTTAAATGTATTGCCAGTAAAATCTTTCTCCATTGTGTGTTGTAGGCTGCTGCACATCCTTCCGTTCGTCCTGTGACCCCTGCTGCAGTACATAAAGGCTTCAGCTGAACCTGCAGCTCCCTGAAACTCATGCATATGCATATTCTCTTGCACACATTGAAGTGGGACTTCTTCAGACACGCCTTCAAAATGTCAGATATAAGTGGCTGGGGGGGGGGGGGGGGGGGGGGTTTTGC
>VUQG01031694.1:0-13050 GCA_015106755.1 Etia nguti | reverse complement strand
AATCTTTTGTGTTGACATCATAGTCATAGTAAATCGGATAATTGGCATTGTCTGTGGCATTCACTCCTGTAGAGAGAGAGAGAGAGAGACAGAGCTATTATAATCAGTAATAGTAGTAGTAGTCAGTGTTGGGAAGGTTACTTTTAAAATGTATTCCACTACAGATTACAGAATACATGGCCAAAATGTATTTTGTAACGTATTCCGTTAAGTTACTCAATGAGAGTAACGTATTCTGAATACTTTGGATTACTTAATATATTGTCATGCTTTTTACAACTACATGAATGTACTATTGCTGTGTGATTTATTACTATTACTGAAGGCTACTCGCCATACCAATACCAACTAGATTTTTAAATCTTAATATAAAATGAGTAACAGTAGGGTGGACATTAAGTAAGGCTGCACTTTTTGCTGTGACCGCGTATAGAAAACTATTTCTGTATCAGTAATGTTTTCTTTTTATCTGTTAATAATCATGTGGGACTGCACATGATTATTTGCAGCTAGCAGGTTGTTAATGCTATCACTTGATGGATGTTAATACGTGGAGATCCTGAAGGCTGCTCCAAAAATGATCAGATTATATTTTAAATATTTGTTCAGTTCAAATTAGTTCAAATTATCTTTTTTTTTTTTCTTAAAGAAATCTATTACATCATGTATAATTTTTTTATGTCATGTGTAATTCCCATTGCAAATTTTAATCACAGTTAAATTAAGAGGGGATGGCATTAAAAACCCCGGAGTTGTGATGTCATCAAGTACACTGCTGTTCCAATTGTAGAACGATCGCGTTGCGTTCTAGGGAACTCCGGACTCCCTTGTGAATTTACGAAGTCCGGATTAGCGAAAACGCGAGTACGGACTCGCGTACAGGAGTATTTATAAACGGCCTAACAGTCTGCAGTCTATGAACTAACCTCAGCTAGCTCGGTAGCGAGTAGCCTTCATTAATAGTAATAAAAATCACACAGCAATAGTACATCAAAGATACTGAAGTTTCGCCCATCCCATTCATCTTATGAAGTGGTGTCGGAATTTCCAAGAAATGCATTCCTCCCCGTGCACTGCTGGCTCTGTTGCTCTGGGTCCATTGTGTAACTGACCCTACCAACATTAACAGGAGGCTTACATTAGAGCCTCTTAATGCGTGTTTTGTTTGGGTTCCCGGCAGTCAGAATCAGAGAAACTTTATTAATCCCAGATGGAAATTGAAATTGAGCATAAAAGAAAAAGGGGGCGGGGGTCGCATTGGAACCCGGGGCGGCCGCTCTCGGCTATGCGATAGATGACTACATGCCCATCCAGTTGAGCTAAACCTGCACCCGACTGCGTTTAATCACCAGAATTGGAGAAGGCATAGAGAGGGGATAGCCTAACATATGAAACCAGAAATGACCGCTGTGTATTCTATTTATTTCAACAAAGCAACCGTATTCTGATTACCACCTATTTATTTAAACAGTAACTGTAACGGAATACAGTTACTCATATTTTGTATTTTAAATACGTAACGCCGGTACATTTATTCCATTACTCCCCAACACTGGTAGTAGTACTAGTATTTCAACACAGACCATGAATTTTAACATACAATACATACATATCTGGATATAGTACCTGTCTAGTATGCTGCATTAAAACAGTTTGGGTGCTCACAGCCTTAAATGAAGTTTCAACCATTTTTATTCAAACACAGGAAGAATTTCAAAAGTTACTGTTGCTGATTACTGTTTGTGAAAATGATTTTCCTTTGCTATGTATGTTTAGGCCCTCAAAGTCAGTTGATAATGAGGATTATTATGCCACCTGCTGGTAGTTACAGGTACTTCTGTCAAGCGAACGTTCATAACTCTTCACCGGATGCTTCTTCTTTATGAAAAACAGGATTTAAACTTCCTTTACACTGTCTCTGATTTAATTCAAATCAGCTACAATAAAACAGGTGATATGAGGCTAACAGCCAATAGGTCCAGTGTAAATGTGTACCATTAGAAACCTGGGGCACTAAACACTATTATTTCATTTTGTCCATTTCTTTATGTTATAATCATTTTTACAAAAACAAAATTATGCATGTAATGAGATTATTTAAGAATATCAGCATAATTTTTAAAATATTCTTTTTATTATATTGTCTAATTTAACAGACATGTTTGTAGATGACAGCCAAAGGTCACCTTCATAGACATTGTGGCCATTCATATATTTTGTGCACTTTTGCGAAGAATTTTCAAGAAAATAGAAATAGAAATAGAACTAAAAATTGAAATGAATAGATAATATTTTGCAGTATTTTTGGTTTTAGATCTCTACAGGAACGTGTACAGCCTTAAACATTAAACATAATAAGATGAATAGATTTTCACAAACTCTGCAAAATAATACACTGCAAATGTACCAATTTCTGGATTACTATTAAAATGTATTCACCTGGCATAGTGATTTCTCAATGATGGCTCTTCCAGCCAGGTAGAGTCAGGAATTGCACTTCAAGGATCCCCCCTTTTTGTTTTCCGTTCTTAATGATGTGATGCCTTTAATGTGCAGAGATAAACTAACACCCAAATAGTCAGCAGTCTGATAATGAGCAGTAAAAAAACAGAAAAGCAGATGCTGCTTCCTGTATGTCCTTTAAGTGAGATCTTTATCAGAAGTCTGCTAGACATCAAGAATGCCAAAAATAATTCAAAGAGCAGAATGTCATGTGGTTACACCCTTTCACACCTTCAAAAATGAATGCTGGCTTTTTAAAAAATGTTTAAAATGCTTCATGATTTTTGCATGTAGATTTTCACCAGTTTTATTTTTCCTTCCACTTAAACAATTTAGAAAATGCACTATTTTTCAAATAATTTTCAATATAAATACATCTTTAATTTTAACAGCATAATTACGGTCACAGCTGAAAGGGCGAGTGATAACGTCTGCGATTAATATTTTGGTCTTTGGTTTGTTACATTTCACATCACAAGTTGCAGCTTTGATTAAGAAATGTGCTTGACTGATATTAGTAATTGTTCAAAGACTTCTATTCAAAGTCAAATGCAATATTACTGTAAACTACCGTTACTATCTCTATCTTGATGTCTTCTTTTTCTCTTCTTTTTCTCTTCTTGTTGTCATTGTGGTACATCATTGTGGTACATCTCCACGTCATAGACCCCAGCGATTTTTTTTATATACTTATTGCTGCAAAACCCACATACCATATGAGAGATGATTAATTCTTGGAAAACACGTATGTGTGGTCTACTGCCACCTCTTGTGGTGGAAAATTATAAAATTGGTGCACATTTCAAAAGTTTGAATTCTCAGGTAGAATTTCAGTGACGCATAATTAGAGACACATGGTCATTTACTGAGATGGCTGTCTGAGAGGGGGGGGGGGTTACCAGCAGATGAATCAACAGGAAAAGAGTCTGTGACATCCTGGTTAGCAGCTCAATGGCCAGTTATGACACTGCCTCAGTGCCTCAGATTGCTAAATGTGGTTGTGTCTCTGTGTTTAACAGCCACTCTTAGTGACCTCATCACTTCTGACCTATGTTGTTACATTACAATGATTTGATTTCCTAAAGACAAAGTCCATCTGGTGCAGACCAGACAAGCAATTTATTACATAATGTTTGTCTTAAAAACACACCTGGAGAAAAAAGTAAGTAAATTTAGATTTTCTTTCAAGTACCATAAATCCATACATCATTTATTCTGCACTTTTGCTGCTTCTTCGCCTTAAGTTTTTCTTTGTGTTTAAATTCGTGTTTGGGGATGCAGTGACAACCTTTGCTGAGTTTGAAAATAGTTGCCATTCATATTTTCTGAATGTTTGAATAACATACTGTGCATGTAAATACGAAATCCCCAAATTATTTTACTCTTACGTGGAAAAAAAGATTATTTCTGACCTCGTTTTTCAAAGTATGTCAATAATATATATAGTTAGCAGTCATTTTTCACCCAGGTTATTTTACTCTATAAGCATTACATTTTTCTTTTTCTGTTGCTCTTGCTGATGTATAATTTAAAAATAGCATTAAAAAACAACAACAACACGCAAACACCCAAAGTAAGTGGATAACCTATATTTTTAAAATGTTGTAATTTTTCTTTGTATTTGAGTTGAGTTGTATTTGAGTTTTAATGCTTTTCAAAATATTGAATTGTGTTTTTTAGGGTGTTTCAGCTCATGAGGAATTACACAGCTTACCTTTAGTTCAACTTTGCTTGAACATACTCACAGCTGATGAAATCTTTGTTATACTGTAGTTCGTCTTCCACTAATGGTCCCCTATAACAGACGACACTCCTGTTCTATGGTGGCAAACAGTTAACCATCAAATAAATAAATAAGGAACTGTCTCACATCATATCTTGTCTTTTTTAATCATCTCTTTTAAATGACTATGTACAGAATTTGTCTTTACAGATACAAAGGGAAATATAGGAGATCATGCTCACTGCACACTATTATTCTCAAAATATGCAATATCAATGACTGTCTTAAGAAAACTACCATGTAAAATCAGGATGAGAGATGAGTATTGCAGAATGTAATCACTTTCACTGGTAAAGAAATTGCAAAGCCAAGGAATTCAAATCTAATACAACAACAACAAGCAAAAAAACTTAATAAGATCAAAACATCAGAGCATTAGTAACAAATTTGCACATTAAAGTAAGATAACATACAGATTTAGTATAACCTCTGAAATAGCAAAAGTCACTGAAGCAAAAAAAGAAAATGGAATCTATAAAACTCTATACTGCGTACTGTACATACATATAAAAAATTGACACAAAAATACACACCGGATAGTTTGTTCCACATCATTTGTAAAATACCATCATAAATGATGTCAGAAGAAATGTGAAAATATACTTTTCACAGTTTCACACCTAGCTCCGTGTTTGCATACATTTGAATGAAACGCTTTATGCACAGAAGGATAAAATGTTCCACTGTGTCATATTTGGTTTGTTCTGTTGTTTGTTCTGTTCTTGTCTTCTTTTTTGGTATGTTTATCTTAAATAGCTGTTGAATAAAAACATGTATGAAGAAAGCTGTTTCAGTTTAAAACATCAGTAAGTTTCATTGAGCAGCAGCAAAAAGTTCATTGCATAGTTTAGAAAGGACTTGAGAATCTGTAAAGCAGACAGCAGTGCTAGCAGGTTACAATCATTTCAGAAGTAATGAGCCTTCACATCTGAAATCAGTTACAGTCAAAACAATACTGAAAATTCAACATAGTGAGACACAGGTGAAGAAAACTGGTATGTGGCAAGTGGGAGTGACCAAATTAACAAAACAAATCGCGAAACATGAATAAGACATGGTCTGCAGTAATAACAGCATAAAGCATTCATGTTAAACAATCTGCCCTACACCTTCTACATGATATAAGTGGAGGTGACTTCAGAGGACTTGGAGATAACTGAGCTTCTCCTGAATGAGCTGCTTGAAAGATTTCTGATGCCAGGCACCAACTTTTTCAGCAGCTGCAAAGCTCTTCTCATAAACTTCTCTCCCACAAAAGCATATATGATGGGATTCAGGCAGCAGTGAGTGTAAGCAAAGGCCTCAGTTACTGCTACTGACAGCCTTAAATTTTTGTCCCAGGTGTGATTACGTTGGATTTTCCCTTTTTCCTGAAGAAACTTCAAGAAACGGGAAATGTTATATGGAGCCCAGAGTAAGAAAAATGCAACCACTATACAGATGATCAACTTGACGATGCGGTGCTTCTTTGCTGTCCTCATGCTCACCAGTGTGGGGATGATTCTGGAGTAGCAACCTACCATCACCAGCAAGGGAATCACGAGACCCAGCACATTTGTGGTGAACAGGTTGTAACGCTCCCAGACTTTGCCCTCCTCAGGATAGGTACATCCAAACTTCTGAGACTCTTCCTGTATTTCCTGTATGACGATAAAATCTGGCAGAGAGACAAACAAGCTCAGCATCCAAATGAGCACGGTCAGAATGATGGAAGCCCTCTTTGTGCGATAACGTGCAACCCTGTGAGCGTGCACGATGATCATGTAGCGGTCCAGCGTCATGACAACCATGAAGAAGATGCTGCTGAAGAAGCCAGTCTGGTGAGAGCCGGACAACAAACGGCACATGAAGTCTCCAAACGTCCACTGGCCGACCCTGGCATAGTGAGAGTAGAAAGGCAGCGTGAAGACGAAGAGGAGGTCCGAGAGAGCCAGGTTGAAGAGGCAGATGTCTGTCAAGTTGCTCTGATTGCGATGCTTCACCACGACATACACCACTAGTCCATTACCTTTGGGAGGAGAAAAAAAGTTCAAGAATTGTATACCTTTCACACTCTCCGTCCAATGTGTAAACACAACTGTCATTCCCACAGTAGAGAACACACACCTACCTATGAAGCCCAAGACGAAAACCAAACTATAGAGAGTGGCCAGAAACACTTGGCTGAAGTCCTTCACGTCGCTTAAATTGGTAGGAGCGTAGTCAGGTGGTTCATCATAGTAAGTGTCGTAATTGTACATTGTGGTGTTGTTATCCTCTGCAAAGTGAGATTATTATTATTAGGGTTTTTTTTTTTTATTATTATTACTATTATTTTTTTTATTATTATTATTTTCACACATACTACAAAAATTAACCATCCAAATTAGGTTATATTATCACACATTATCAACCATTTTAATTTAAAAACAACAACAACAACAAAACTGGTGAAAAAAGTGGCAATTTAAGTTAAAGACCACCATTGTTGTCATGTCAGTGTTTCGAAAGGTTTTTTTGTTTTTTGTTTTTCAATTTCTAAAAAGAAATACATATAGTGAACAGTTCAGCTCTGCTGTATTGGGTTTAAGTCAAGTGATAACGGAGATTATTGAGCCACCTGCTGGTTATTATAGGTACTCCAATCGTGGGAACGTGAACAGAGTTTAAACTTTCTATCACTATTGCAGATGATTTTAAGACAGGCCACATTAAGCTAAAAGCACAAATACCAACATAAACCTAAACGTGATTAAAATAATTATGAATAACTACTTCTTACATGGACATGTTATTAACATGTAATGTATTATTTAATATGATTAGCATCATTTTACAATAATATTTTTACATTGTCTGAGTCAGCACACGCATGTTTGTAGATCACAGCAAATATGAAAGACTTATTAAAGGTCAACTTCAAAGATATCCCGGCAGTGCATTTATTTCTTACACTTTTACAAACAATTTTTCAAGCACAGTAGTCTCAAATAAAATGTTATCTAGATTAAATATGGAAAGAGGAAAAAAAGAAGCATTTGCGGTATTGCAGCATTTGAAATTAAACTCTTACAGCAATGCATACATACAGCAATGCATAATGTGTAATGCCTTAAGCATTACACATTATGATACAAAAATATAGATTACACTGCAAATATCCCAAATTCGGGATTAATGTTAAAATATATTCACCTGCCATGGTGATATTTCAGTGATGGCTAATCCAACCAGGTAGATTCGGGAATTACACTTCAAGGCTCGTTTTTTCCCCCTCTGTTATTGATGCGACGATACCTTTAGATGTGGAGAGATAAAACAGCAGTCTTAATGCTGCAGTCTGATAATGAGTAGTACTGAAACACAAGTGCAGATGTCGCTTCCTGTACGACCTTAAGTGAGATCTTTATCAGTTTAAGCTATGAGCTTGGCATCTAGACACCCAAAAATAATTCAAGAACAGCACAGCATGGTTACACACATATTCACACCTTCCGAAAACAACAGTTAGTTTTTGCTTAAAGGCCCAAACAGTTTATCATGAATATGTTAACATGCAGATTGCTATTCGTGTTTTCCAGCTTCATAAAATGTTACTCTTTTTAAAGTTCCTTAAAGTTTTCCTAATTATTTATCTGTTTTAATCAGACAGGTTTGCAGTATCTGATTATCCGTTGGTTTGCCACATTTCCTGTCACATTTTGCAGCTTTGAATAACAAATGTGCATGCCTCATATTAGCACTTGTTCAAGACTTCTAAAAAAAAAGTAGTATTTTTATTTTTTATTTTTTATTTTTTTAATGGGCTGTAATTTTAAGAGGCAAATTGGCGATTAAAAAAAAATAAAAAATCAATTTTAGCCTCCATATATCTCTCTCTTCATATGTCTTTGCTGTCGTTTTGTTTTCTGCTTTTTTGTTTGTTTGGGGGGGGTTGTTATCAAAGTATCATTTTTTCCTTCATCTTGGTTTCGTTGTACGTCTCTGCTGCATATTTATGACTCTTTATAGAGCGCTTCTTGCTGTTTTATGCACGGTCTTTATCGTCCTCTTGTGGTGAAAAACTTTAAAAACATGCCATCCGTCCTGCGCTGTTATATAACGTATTTACGTCGTGATAGCTCCACGTCAGATTTGTATTAAAGCGCGGTGTTCCTCGAGACAAAATTGGCAGCAGTGGTGGGTCAGCAGTGGTGGGGAAGTGAAATGTTTTTGTCCCTGGCTAACGCAATCTGGGCAGTCTCATAATGTGTTTTTAAAAAGTGGAACGATAGCCTGAATGAAGTTAGCTCTAAGCTTTAAAAAAACAAAAACAAAAAACAAAAAAAACCCCAACAACAACAAGCTGAGCATAGGTCCAAGAGATAAAAAATGTTTTCCACAGTGAGTTTAAAGGCATAAAAAGTCAGGACGTGTCATATTGTGTGGAATGATAGGACCCAGATGCAGGGAGACTTCAATAAACAGAAAACGCACCTTTATTTTGGAAGGAGAAAAATCCAAATATGCAGAGTCCAAATGCTGGGGGAAAAAATTGCAATCTGAATCCAAGAAAAAGGCAGGCAGCACACAAGTGAGGTTACTGAAGTATACAACAGACAGCACATATAAAACCAAAGAGAGACACGCCTATAAATGAATACATGTGCAATCAGGAGGGGGACTGGCACAGGGAAATAACATACAGGAAGTAAAATTTGGGACAAGACACAAGAGGAAGCTAACAAAGTAAAAGTGGGAGTAACCCTGAGGCTAATATCTGTCTGAAAAGTTCTTAATAATCACAAAATCCAAAAATGCCACAAAAAAAACAAACAAAGAAAATAAGAACAGGGAACAGGAGAGGCTAAAGGGCAGGGAATTTGTGTGTGTATTTCAGTCTGCATTTCAGTGAAGATTTCTCTGTGTGTATTCAAATCTATTTATGCCCAGTATATTGTTACTAACAAACAGACAGACAAACAGGACCGATCACATACTCCTCCACCTCCCAAACGCTTGCTTGCAGGGGAGAGAAGAGAATGGCTGCCACCAAGCCTTATTAAATAAATGTCAACAAGTGTGCTTCCTCTCAGGAACCCCTGCCTACCTTCTTCACAAAGAGGAAGGAAAGAGCAGGCAGGGTCACCACACATGTTTTTTGAGCCAATGAACCCTGCCCCCGAGCAGGCTCTGTCCGGTTTTATCTGTCTGTGTCACTGTGAGTGACTTTGCAAACCTAAAAAAAAAAAAAGATTTTTTTTTTATAAGACTGCAAAGATTATTTTCATAGAAGTGCATGAAGTGCTCTGAAAATGGTCTTTTTTAGCATGACTTGTATCTCAATAATGTCATAATTAGAAGAACCTGGTGGAACATTTGCAGCTAATTTTTAGCATGAAGTGTTTCTGTATATCTCTTGGACTTTTTTGTTGTTGTTGTCATTGCTGCAGGTAATTCAACTTGAGCGTAAAAAAACAAAGCAGTATATGGTAGGCTACCTTGTGTTTGTCCTAGTTTCATTACAATATGAGGTGTGGGTGATTTGGAACAGCTTGCATTCATTCATTCATTCATTCATTCATTCATTATTTATTTGTTTGTTTTAAATTTTCTTTCACACAATGTACCATCTACTCTTTTCAAAATGAATTTCTATCTACTTCTCCAATATTAGGGACGCACACACGCGAGGCTTTACTCTGGTTTTTTATATCAGCATGTTGGAAATTTGCTTTCTGGGCTGTATTTCCAGGAAACATGTTCATCAAATTTTGAGTTTAAAAGAGTTTAAAAATAAACTCTGAGATCAGCAACTCTCAGTTTCCTGTTCCAAGAAAAGCTCATCAAAGTAAGTTGAATCAACTCTGAGTAGGTTCACCCTGGCACATGGGCGATAAAAATTTAGAGAAACAGATCGGACAGCTCATTGATGGATCTGTGATATTGGATCTGCCCTCAAGTCAGTTTTTTAGTTAAATAAAAAAAGGTTTGTGCTGCGGTTTATGATCATTCTACTGTTTGAGTAATTATTCAGTAACATTTTAATCTACCGATGGAATATAGCAGCTTCCCTTTTTTAAGTCAAGAATTTCATCATTTCTGTTATTACTGGATAGAAATGCTTAATACGATTTCAAGGAAACTCTGCTTGAATTTTCCCCACTGTAACTATTTCTAATCTGATCTAATGTCAGCCTTAACCGACAAATAATGGCTTATCACAGCCATAATTCGAATTCAGTAATTGTTTCACATATAACTGAAAGAAAAAAAATTCCAGGAGTAACGTTTCATCAGCAAAGGCAAACATGTTTTAAGAAATAGCTGAGCTTTAACAGACTTATTTCAGTAGTTTGGGGGGATGGCCCATTTAAATAAAGAATGTAGATCGTGTCGAGAAAAATTAGGCTGTTGCGTATGAATCTGGACAGGATGACCTGCATCCATGTCTTGATATTAGTTGTGGATTTGTCCTGTTGTGCAATACTCAGACGTGGAAACAGTTTGCTTATGAGCTGCAGGCAGCTACAGTTCTGGGTCTAAGGAGAATGAAAGTTTAGGTGATTTCAGTTGAAAATATGTTGAGGTTCAGACTCTGAATTTCATATACTGAACCTTTCAAATTGCAGTTTGATAAAGTTTAATGACTGAATCTCAATCTGTGAACAACTTTTAACATAAGATGTTCAGAACACAATCTGACTGTCTGCAGCTGCTTTAAAAACTCACTTTAAAATACATTTAGTTTAGTTATAAAGGCTTAAAATCATTTCTACCTCATTGTCGCTCAACTATTCACATCATCTCCAAAAATTCCACTATTATAAACATTTTTCCGTCAGTGTAAACAATCAGCTACAACATGGTTCCTATAATAACTTGCTGTATGTAGTCAAGGAAAGTGACAGTTTGACAGCATTACTGCACACAGAGTCACAGAGTTAGGAAGACTACTCTATACAGATTTTATTCTGAGCTCATTATAAATATGTGATGTAATCACTGGCTCCGTCCTCACATATTGAAGACTATATGGTAAACTAACATGTAACTGCTTTTGTCAGCTTTTGTAAAAAATGTACTGTGTAAACAATTTTGTGTAAACTTCTACAAATGTATTGGTTCTGTTATGCGGTTTGGGAGCAACTTTATGAAGGTGGAAGAAATGTCAGTCAGCTGGTTCGAGCGAAGCAGGAGGATTCAGAGAGAAACTCTGATTTTGAAGAAAACTTGCCAGGGAGGGAGTTAAAGTTTGCAAAGTCTTAGACCTCAGTAAAGTTAACTCTCTTTTTGGAGCAGAAAACTTGGAGTTCCCCTCATCTCAGGGTTAACAAACTCAGAGCTGTTAGCTAACCCTGCTTCCTAGAGTACAGCACTGTACAGAAAGAGGCCCCTGCAATATTTGAACACACACCACAAATAATGTGCTGCCACCTGCTGGTTGTCATAGGTACTCTTTTCTTCTGAATGTTTGTCACCCCTCATGAATCGAAGTGATGCTGCTGCTTTATGAAACTTGACCTAAATCATCATTGCAACTAATATAAGACAAATCATTTGAGTCTAAAATTTCACCAGGCCAGTGTCACCACATACCATCATAAGTGCCTTGAGTCAACTGTTGTTTCCATTTGCCACTATATGAGTACAATTTAATTGATTTAAAATTAAATTAAACCTGACAGTGAATATTTATTTAGATCTGTTTATTTGTGATAAGATCCATATCCACATAGATCTTTTTATATATAATGAGATTATTTAATATGAATATTGTTAAATTCTCTAATTCAATAGACACATGTGTGTGAATGACAGCAAATATAAAAGCCTTATTAAATGTCAACTTAAAAGAAATTGTGGTAGTTCCTTCTTTTGCAAACAATTTCCAATCAAAGTAGTACAAGGTTAGAAAAAGAAATTAGGTTACAGTGTTTTGGATTCAAATCCCTACAGCAATGTGTACACCCTTAAGCTTTACACATTATAGCACAAACATATTTTCAAAATCATGCAAAACATTACACTGCATATATTTCTAACATTGTCAAAATGTATTCACCTGACTTGGTGATATCTCCTCTTCAAATTAGATAGAGTCAGGAATTACACTTCACAGATCCTGATGTGATGCTTTTAGATGTGCACAGATGAACTGTCACTCTTAAAGTCTGCAAGGACAAGGTGTGGAGGAACAAAGGTGCAAATACAGTTTCCTGTTTGTCTATGAGTGAGAATTACCAAACAACTATCTAGTAAATCTGGCAAACAACATAACATGTGGTTACGCACCTTATTCGCACCTCAATAAAAGGACCGAGGTTTTTCTTTTTTTCTTTTAGCTTAAAGGCTTAAAGAGGAAATTTTATTGTGGCTATAGGTGGACTTGTTATTATTGTTCAAATACTGTCTGTTTGTTTGTTTGTTTGTTTGTTATTATTTTTTGTTTTAGCCTGCACGCGTCCAGCTTCACTTTCCTTTTTTCTTTTTTCATTTTCATTTTGCTCCTCTACTACTTCCTCTTCTTGGTCTCATTGTTGAACATCTCTGCTTAGTATCATGCATTCCATATAAATATCTTTATAAAGCCTTTAGTATAGCCAGTGTACCCACTGAAAGTATAGTCTTAACCTAATAGGGCTTATAACCTTTATACTGTTTATAGTAGAGTCGCTGAGTGATTGCTAAATGTGTGGTCTATGGTGACCTCTTGTGGTGGACAGTTTTAACTACATGTGTACACTTTTCTCGTGGCACAAAGCATGCTGGGAGGAAAGGTTTGAATTGTCAACGCAGAATTTAAA
>VUQG01031692.1:6170-22295 GCA_015106755.1 Etia nguti | reverse complement strand
CCACCTTCCATTTCCTAACCCAAATTAAAAAAAGGAAAATAACTGATCGTTTTCCTTTTTTAACTTACCAAGAATTCCTTGAACAGGTCATCTGGCTTTTCATTTAAGTAGACACAGACAGCTTTCAGAATGCATTCCCGTCGAACATCAACGCTGGGATTCTGGTGGAGATAAAAACTCAATATGAGAGAAGTTTCCTATTTTGGTTCCTTTCAACCTCTTTACAAAACAAAGTCAAAAATATTAACACATAATCCAGATAAGTGATTAAGCAATGTTTTATAACTCACATCAGTGACGTGCAGTGAGGTTCATGATTGGTAAGGCACCGACTCCTCTGAGTCAGATCAACAAATATATGAACCCCAAAATCGAAGCTTTTCAATTTTGACATTACATGAGCGCTTTCATTTTTGCTTTAATCAATTCTAGATTGTTCAACAATATAATTAATAATTGTGCCCCTAAAAATATTAAAATTAAATAGAAGATCAGAACTGGGCAACATGAGAGTATTACACATTACACATTACTCTGCACTTCAGTGACAACAGATGAACACATTTCTTATACTTTACAAATTAAAGTGTTAATCGCTTAAATCCCTGAGTTTGACACTAAACCAGAAATCAACATGGGGCCCAATTCTTTTAAACAACGTAGCAACTTAATTGATGCATGTTTCTAAAATACGCTATACATACATTTCATTCTTCAAACTACAGGATCGCTGGCGCTCCCGGTGGTCATTACTGATGTCAGGATCGGTAGATTGTTGGGAGTAATTTTAAAACTGTCGGTCTTAGTAGGCAAGTCTCACCTTAACAGGAATCGCAAAAGATTTTGGAAAATTACACCGAAGTGGGTCCAACAATATTTGTTAAATGTCTTCATACTTCTAACACGTGAGAGAGGTATACAAGCTAGAGTGTTAAAAAATGTACCAGACATCATTTGTTTAAAAAAAATGCAAAACTATTCCAGAAAGTGTCAGATGTTTATCAGTTAGTATACATTAATAAAATTTGTCATCCTTAAATTGTTGTACTTACCAAATAATCCTCAGATGGCGATGGATTCTATACAGGTTACTAAGCACATGCAAGTCTCAGTTGAAAATGGCGGATGATCAAACTTCCACACTGCACATGTGCAAACTCAGAAGTACGGAGAGCCTATTAGGACAATCCTCTTTAAATTAAAGTGCTGTTCATTTTAAATGAACTTTTTACATTGGATTTAATTTACTGCATTTTGTGTTGTTAATTAAATTCAAAACAACATACTTGTGTTTAAAGTTAAAAAATCAATTGGTGGCATTAGATTTAACATAAAACATTTACATAATGCTACCAACATCAGTGTGTCATTTCTTAGAGTGTGTTGCACACGCAAAAGCAAAAGTATGTTACAAAAAAAAGGGGGCGGGGGGGAGAAAGGTGTCTTGAATTCTTTAACTACTTTTTCAGCTGTGTGAAACCATGAAAGGTACTTCCCATGGGAACAATTTGGACACACAAGCATCTGATCATCCTTTCTGAGCAGTATACTTTCAAATCGTAACTATTTTTATTGTTACAGTACTACTGCGACTATCACACTTTCATTTTGTAGGGACACCCTCGGCCTCCGAAGCTACCTCATTTTGCAGAACTTAAAATCTTGTGTTGCAGTTTCACACAGCCAAATTGCCCTCGAGTGTCTGACACTGGCTTGCTGAGGGTTTTGATGAGTCTTGTGTGACTTTCTTGTATGTACTATCTATTTCAAATCCCTGCAAACAGTTTAATGATATTCAAAACTGAGATGCAACGATTTTTTCTTCTTGAGACATTTTTTGGTGGACGTCTTACGCTTTACTGTTGCTGTTAAGTTCTCATCTTGAAGAAGTTGTATTTGTTCTATCCCAAACACATCTGCAGTTACTGTGGCCACATTCTCTATTAAATCTGTTTTTCGGGTTTTTAAAAAAAAAAACCTTGTGATAAGAGTAGGTGGGATCATGAGACTTCTAATCAGTTCAAATACTGACAAATGTATAGGTGATTTACACCACTTAACAAAATCTTTTTTTTTCTAGAAGGCATTTACAACTTCAGACATTTCTATGACTGAGAGCGGCCGTCCTGGGTTTGAGTCCGACCCGCGGCCCATTGACGCATGTCTTCCTCTCTCTCCCTCTGCTTTCCTGCCATTTCTTGACTGTATTTGTCAATAAAAAAGCTTAAAAGGGCAAAATAAAAGCAAAATTTTGTGTTTGATTATTATTTAACGTTTAAAAGAGGATTCAGTACTTCAGATATGTTGAAGTCAACACTTTCTAATTCCTACGTAAGCATAACAGACCAGACAAAGAGCAGTAAATGCTTCCACTCTCAGTGGAGATTTCATTTAATAATTATAATCTTTTATAATTATTATAATATTATTATAATAATTTAAACTTTTACTACAGACAGAAATAATAAAACACACAGGAATCCCCCTCTTTCTTTTATTTGAGTCTGACGTGTGACTCATATCTAGTTCATGGAAAGTTATCCCAACATGAACAAAACAGCATTTTATACATGATCAGTGCATAAATAGACAAAACAGGAGAAAAATCAAAATGAATGGAGAGTATAAATTAAACATTATTGGCCCTGGGAAAGAGCTAATGCACACAAGTAGATTAAAGGTTCGCAGAGTGCATGGATTATCTTTCCTCTGTCAGCTGCTGCTGTATGTGTGAATTAAAACAAAAATAACCTGAACAACATTTTCACAGTAATAGTTCAGTATTTTAAAAAGCTCATTTAGAAACCATGCAACCTTTTGAAGACACAGAAAGTTATTACAAATTCAAGACGTGATCCATTCAGTTAAAGCAGATTCACAGCAGAGTCAGAAATTACACACACTGTAACTGTGCTGAAAAAGAAGTTACAGTGCTGTGAAATGTGGAACTGACAGAGACTACTGCACTTTTTCCATTACGTTTGGGTTTGAAAGTAGAGGAGTTTGCGGAGGAAGTTAAAGGAACCGGGCATTTGTTTGTAGAGCCCTTTTGCAGAGTTTTGGGAGACTTCGTTGTTAACCTAAAACGGGAAGAGTCAATAATCAGACATCACTGTGTCTAAAGCCAAAAGCTCTTAAAGTCCTCAGTTATTTTTGCTGACATATTAAGAGAAGCTCACCATCATCAACATTGTGACCAAGTCATCAGTGGCAGCGTTTTCCTCAAGTATACAGTCCAGTGTCTGCACGTACCACGAGCCCGACTGGGTTTCTCGCCAAGAAACATAACCTGTATTGGTCACATGGCCAAAAAGGCATCAAGGACACATAGTTCTGACTTAGATCTGAAGGACTGTTATTAGTTAAAAGAAAAAAAACACTCACCTGGGAAAGTAGAGTAGGACACCAGGATGTCACTTGGAGTGGGCAGGGAGGGTCTGGCGTCCGGTTCATCGGACATGCTCAGGGAGTCGCTGCTGGATGACGTCGGAATAGCGTCCGTCTGGTCATCCGTTCCACCAGAGGATGGTTCGACCTCATCGGGGGACACCTCAAAGCCCATGTCTCTTTCATCTTGGGGACAAATACAAGCTCATTTTTACATCTGACTTGTTCCTATGAATTTTTAAACCGTGCGTTCAGTGACAGCTACCTCCTCCACAGGCCTGGATGAAGAACAGTTTAGGTTTGCCTTGCAAAGATGGGCAATGCTGGCCATTGAGGCAGTTTGTGATGTGCTGCACTGGTACGTACTGTCCATCCACACCGTACACGGCACCAGGGAAGCGGTTGTGATTCACCTAAGGACAGAAATATTCGCAGAAATCATCTTACATGTCAGTCCAGTCAGATGTAGATCACGGAAAATTGTCTTGCTGGAATAATGACATTTGCCAGTTAAATATTAAAATATTAACTGTAAAAATATTAAATCCTGTGTATTTCCAGAGTATTCCAGCTGATTATTCTCAAGGGATGCAATGGGGTTTTTTTTAATAAACTGTAAACAACATTACAATCAGCTCAGCATGTCTTACCTCAGTGCCGTGGGACAGAATGATGACCACGCAGCAGTCGTACTGGGAATGATCCTTCTTGGACAAAGTTAACAGCTCATGTTTGATTTGCTGAAATGTGAAGTTAACCGTTAGGCCCGCAATCTTTAATACCCTTCAACATACACAGAGGCAGAAGAACCGATTCTTACTTTTTGTCTCAGGTTCGTCTTCACTTCCACGACAAAGTTGAGTGTCTTGAATCGTCTCTCCAGCTTTTCACAGTCTACGTTGGAGCCCTTGCGATTTTTCAGCATGCTGTGAGGTTCAAACTCCATGTTGTTTACGATGAGGCAGTGACCACACGGGCTTGCGTCCATTTTATAGCACTAAGGCACAGAGACGCACAGAGTAAAAAGAAAACAGGGAAAGGGCTGTAATGTAAACATGTAAGCGCGGGGCACAGAAATGGTACTTACCTGAAGGCTGTCACGTCTTATTCTGCCCGGTCTTGGTCTTAACTGCTCCCCCTCGGGCGCTGTGGCACACACATTAATACACATTAAGCACAAACAAACTTACAAAATGTTATTTAAATGGACTGAATAGCTTACGAGGACTAGGAGTGATACTCGGCTTCTCTGAAGGATAGACAGGTACAAAATCTTTACTTCGATTGTCACCATCCATTGGAGAGGCTGTTAAAGAAACAAAGAACACACAGATGAGTCAAATTCATATCATCTGAAAGTGTTTGGCCCTAAAGACCCTCACATTAAATATTCCATAATGAAATACACTTACTAATTGGAAGAGGCTGGATTACAGGGCGGACAACTTGAGTGGGTGTTGCAGGCTGCAGGATAACAGCTGGAACTCCATTCTGTAGGAGCTCTGCCAAACTCTCCTGACCTGTCTCCTGAAGGCACTCCAGAAATAAGGGAAAAGCCCTACTCCCACGGGTTTCCAGGTCCCGGACTAACTGCCTGGCCTGGTCTCGTCTGGTCCCAGCGCTCTGATAATAGGACACATAGTCTTAACTGAGTACAATTATGATTTTTTTATACCCCCCCCCCCCCCCCAAAAAAAGAAAAGAAAACCACAGTGCCACGACCTACCTGTATCTCATCGATCATGTCCTGGGTGAAAACTCCTTTTTCCAGAAGGCCATCATAGAGTTTTGATGGATCCAAGTCTTTCACCAGGTTAACCCTGTTCCGCTGAAGAATCTTCTTGTGTGTTTCATCCATTGTCCATTTAATGCTAACGCGGGAGATACAGAGGAGAAAAAACAATCTGTAACTAAAAAATTGTAATTTCGTTTTCGATCACGGGTTAAATCTATGTCGTCAAAGGAGCACAATGATCCTACTTCTTCATAAAAGCGAAACGGGTACTCTGTTGTAGGAGTGTCGCTTACAGTTCGTTCGTATTTTTTGTCGGTCTCACAAGCAATTTCCTTGTTTACATCAGCGTTGCCTGTGATTGGTCCACTTAGAGAGGACGAAGAAAAAAAAGCGAGGGTGTGTTAGATTTTATTTACCCCGCGTTCGTTTCCGCGCGGGGAGCGACCGATGGCCAGCTGAAGCTAAAATCGCGGCACGACGAGCATTAAACCAAACGCACAACAAAAAAGAAACGTAACCTGTCGACAAAATACTCAATTTCCCGAAATTACTTTCGACACCGGACTCCACCCCCTTTTGCTACTCTAGCGCCAGCTTCGCAGCAGCAGCAACAGCAGGTTATCGGCTTGCCCTGGAGGATCTGTGGGATGCAGCTCAACACACCCTTTACATTTCGCTGTCGCTTCGAATCAGCGTTGAACAAGAAGAGGCGTTAATAAGGGGGCAAAACCTTCCCCCACTATGTGGCGTTGCACCGGCTGACTGCATCTCCTTCAGGTGACTAGAAACGTGGAGATGTCGCGTTGAGACAACCGCTGTAGCAACGCCACTAACACTAAGGGTTTATCCTCGAGGAACAACGTTACTGTCACGGCCCTGTAACATGACACCATAATTATATTTGATTTTCAGCTGCCGTATATCGCCTAGCTTGTTTGGATGCTGTAGGTAGCATGATGTAATACTGTTTTTAGCATATCGTGCCTGCCTTCACCGTTTCCCATCACCAGAAAGCTAATGGAGGGAAAGGTTTCTCAGATTTGCAAGCCATCTAAAATATATGTCCTAAACATTTTTTGCCCACTTTAAATGAATGGTGATCGCTCCTCTGATGTGTTGAAGGTAACTGTGATGGCACGGTCAAAGCTGTCTATGCCACTGGCCATTGTGGTGGTCCTCCATGTGCTGCTGGCGGGACTTGTCTATGCTGAGCCTGAGATGGACCCATACAAAATACTGGGAGTAACGAGGAGGGCAAGCCAGGCAGAGATCAAGAAGGTCTACAAGCGTCTTGCTAAAGAATGGTAAATATTTCCTCACGACACTTCAGGCTCCAGGTTTTAAACCTCATTGTGCTCTGAGCTAATAAAACTGATCTTCTCTAGGCATCCTGACAAAAACAAAGATCCGGGTGCTGAGGACATGTTTATAAAGATTACTAAATCTTATGAGGTTAGTTGGTTTTATAAATAGTATTATCGATGTGTTGCATATACAGATGAGGACAAAATCTTTACCAGTTTTTGTCAACATTTTCCCAAGCAAGAGATTTTCAACATGGCATTTCTAAAAATACTAGTTTTCATAAGAAAACATAAATTATTTCCTCATGCACGTAAGATTAGATAATAAACAACAAAGATTTCCAGGGTCAATATTATTAGCCGTCTGAAGAACTGACCTTTTATTGAGTCATGCACAAACCACTGCTGTGCAATGATGTGCTTTAACTTTGTGATGCTCAAAGCTTGTAAAATCAAGTTAAAACTGAGGCTTATCATCCAATTTACTCAGCAAGGGTTTGAGCAGTCACTTGAGAAAGCATCCTGCCAAAATCAAAAGAAAAAAGTTTATACTTGGGAAAAAGAATTGTTGATGCTCACCAAGCAGGAGTTTCTAAAAAGAATGGACTGTGAGGTTGCAGACCAAGAAAACACCACTTCTGCAGAAGAGACAGGTTTAAGCCAGACTGAAGTATGCTAAGTACAATCTGGAGAAAGATTATGTATACTGGAAGCATGCCCTTTGGTGAGATGAGACAAAACGTTTGAAAACCTCAAGCAGGCAGCAACAATACTGGGTCTGGGTCGTCGTTTTGATTGCAAACACAATGATTTAAAACATGTGTCGCTCCAGATGAAGAACTACCTCCAGAAGACCAAAGTGAATGTTTCTAACTTGCCTGCACAAAGCCCTGACTCGAATCCCTTTGAAAATCTGTGGGATGAACTGAAGATCAAGGTCTGTGCCAGAAGAGCATCAAATGTGGAGGAACTCGAGCGATTCGCCAAAGGGATTGCTCAGCAGACGTGTGAGAGACTTGTTGAAAACTACAACAAGCTCCTGCAGGCTGTTATCCAGCAAAAAAGATTCACAGCTGACTGTTAGCATCAGGGCTAATAACTTTGACCTGGGTAGTTTTTCTAAAAAATCAATTTGTTTCCGTGTGCAAAGTAAAATATTGTAAGCATCCAAAATACAAACTGAAATGTTTGGAAAAAAACAAATTTTTATCCAGGGGGGGTAATATTTTTGTCCTCATCTGCATTGAAATAAAACTTGGATGCTTGTATTAGGTGGTGTGAGTCAGTAAAAGCTAATAATGTATTTATATTTGTTCTACCGCAAATCCAGATCCTGTCCAATGAGGAAAAACGTGCCAATTATGACCGTTATGGGCAGATGGATGATACTCAGCCATATGGCAACGCTCACTATGGCCATCGCCACGATAGTTTTTACTTCGACGAGTCCTTCTTCAACTTTCCCTTTAACAGCAAGAATCACAGAGACTTTGCTGACAGCAAGTACACATTACACTTCAACCAGTATGTTAATGACGTGGTGCCCGACAGTTACAAGAGACCGTACCTGATAAAGATCACCTCTGACTGGTGCTTCAGCTGCATCCATATTGAGCCCGTCTGGAAGGAGGTGGTGCAAGAGATGGAGAGCCTAGGTTTGGAGTGAACCTATAAATCATCCAGAATTATCATGCATCTGCTGTGTAAATGTATAGAGTGAGTAATGATGCGTGTTTTCTCCATATCCTTTTTATGCAGGCGTTGGAGTAGGTGTGGTGGATGTAGGATATGAGAGACGGTTAGCCAATCACCTCGGTGCTCACCGCACTCCATCGATACTCGGAGTCATCAATGGCAAAGTGACATTTTTCCATTATGCTGTTGCGAAGGAGCACCTGAGGCAATTTGTAGAAGATCTGCTTCCTCAGAGACTTGTGGAGCGGGTAAATGTCTGCAGGTCTTGCTAAAATGAAAAATAAAAAAAGCATTGCATTGTGAGGGATGGTTAGTCTACATTTATTAAAAAGGATTTGTTTTCTAAACTACAGGTAACTGACAAGAATGACCTGCAGTTCTTGAACAGCTGGCACGAGCTCAACAAGCCTCACGTGCTTCTGTTCGACCAAGTGCCTGCTGTTCCTCTGCTATATAAAGTAAGTGTTTGCTCATTTTTATGCTATATGGAACTGAAGTACATCACTGCAAACATACCAATCACTTATCTTTGCGTGTCCACAGTTGGCAGCTTTTGCTTATAAGGACTACTTGCAGTTTGGCTATGTGGACCAGGGCCTTTCAGAGACTGCTAATCTGCAAAAACAGTTTAATATTAATACTTATGCTCCGACCATACTGGTCTTCAAAGAGAACATCGACAAGCCGGCTGACATTATACAGGTAAATTCAAACAGTATCTACCCTTAAAATAAAGTAGTGCTGTGTGATACTGCGAGTTTTGGTATGGAGCCAATACCAAGTAAATACAGGGCCAATATTGCAGATGCCAATACCGATATCAGTACTTTTAACCTAAAAAACACAATTCAGTGGACTATATAATGAATTTAGAGGATATTATGCTAGCATCCATCCAATACCAGTGTTGGTATTGATACTATCAACATCTAGGATCAATCTGCCCACCTGTAAAATAAAGTAATCCCTTTTTTTTTTCTTTCTTTCATAAAAACCACTGTGAACTTCATGCAAAAAAATTGATTAAAATGTCTCTTTACTCTTTTTTTTTTTCTTCTCTACAGGCAAAAGGAATGAAAAAGCAAATTATTGACGAGTTCATGTCAAACAACAAGTTTCTCCTCGCACCACGGCTGGTCAATCAGAAGCTTTTTGATGAGCTCTGTCCTGTCAAACAGTTTCATAGACGCAGGAAGTAGGAAAACTCCATCTGTGTACTCATGACTAAAAGCAAGTTCACCGGTTTTGTTGTAAAATCATATTTTTGTAATTCACGGTAACGTCTCTCCTTTCAGATATTGTGTCCTGCTGATCACGGGTGATGAAGAGATCTTTTCCTTTGGGAATCAGGCGTTTCTCTCATTTGCTTCTACCAATACCAGGGAAGTTGTGAGGTTTGCCTATGTCTACCAACGGCTACAGCAACCGCTTTGTGACATCCTCACACAAAACAAGGACAGTGTGCAGTCGCAACCACAGGTAGAGTGTCATATCTTGTATTGACAGTGTGGTGTCCTGTTGTCAGTCTATACCTTTTTTATACATTTTTTTCTTGGGTTTTTCTCCTCCCCCCCACCCCCCCATCTTCTTTGGTTGTGTTGGGGTGTGTGTTCAGGTGGTTATCCTTGAGCGACGTAATGCTGCAGGAAAAGCATTTTTCAAGCCAGTTACCGCCTGGAACGGCAGTGAGGAGGACAAGCAGTGTCTTCAAGAGGAGCTGGAGCGACTTCAGAAGGACCCATCCATTCTCATCCATGATGCCATGCTGCCTGAACTCAACAATGAGTTTGCTTCTGTATGTTCTCTTTGAGTGGAAGTCATGGGTGTGAGTCATAGATTGTATCCAAAGATGGATGTAGCCTCTATGCTTGAAAAGTGAAACCAGTGCAGAAACCCCGAAAACTGCAGTCTTTTTAATGACCAGCAGGGGGCGACTGATTGAAAGTCTTATTCTATGGAAGCCTTTGAGAAAAGGACACTACTTCTAACTTAATTTATGACATCAGTAAATACTTCCCTCATGAGTTTGTGGTCTCGATTTTCAGTTTCAAGCATTTTTATTTTTTTTAAAGCGTGATGTTTGTCTTGTAAATAACATTCTGTGAAAAACACAAGTTGACACAGGATATATTTTCACACGTGGCTATGATATGAGAGTGTAATTTCCTAGGTTTTCAGAAGGTAGCAAACAGATTTCTAATTTAATGGATGACATTACCTTGACTGCGTTCATCTTTTATTTACAATCTAAAGTCCGAACCCTGCCTATCTGCAAAGATTCCTGTGTTTACCAACCACCAGTCCTACCAAGCCCTGTTAATGCTTTCGCTCTGTAGATGTTTGTAATCCGATGGATCTATGCATCTTACGATTACCTCTCCGAAGTCATTGATGATATTCTGCATAACAACTGGTAAGTAGAAAAAACTTTATTTTTCATGAACAGAAGTTGTTGAAGTTTTGAACTGCTACTACGGCAGTATTTCATTTGCAAACAGTACACCCCGTTTCAGTTCCAAGGCTTTATATATCAGGACGTGATACAAAGTTATGACGTCAGACAAACAACAACACGTTACGCAATACATCACTTACCGTGCTAATTCCTATGGAAACGTTAAGGGTGTACTTAGTGTTTTTTCATTCTAATATGGAGGAGTACACATTAGCGATGTAAATACACTGTGTCTCATTGATGACTTGCAGGCGTGAGATGATGCCCCTTCTGTCCCTCATCTTCTCTGCCTTGTTCATCTTGTTTGGAACCGTGGTCATTCAGGCCTTCAGGTTGGCTGATTTATTGTACACATTTTTTGTTTCTGTAATTTCAACAGTACAAAGAAAACCATGAGGGGGTCCGAGTAAAGCAGCAATGCTGTTAATCTCTGCTATTCCCGTTCATGCCTTTTGGAATTTCTCTCCGTGTTTTTTCAGTGACTCGAGTGACGATAAGCAGACAAAACCAAAGGCAAAGGATGGAACAAAAGCAGAAAATGGGTCATCGGGGAGCAGTAGTACATCAAGGCAAGACTATAATTTTAACTCTGTTGCTTGTGGAAGTGAAATGCACGAAAAATGTTTTTCAGCTCTTGTGTTTTTTCTGCGGGTTTTAGTCGGCCTCCCAAGAAGAATTTTGTGGAGGTGACTGAGTTGACAGATATCACCTACATGAGCAACTTGGTGAAGCTGAGGCCAGGACACATGAACATAGTGCTAGTGCTCACTGATGCCTCCAAGAACATCCTCCTTAGCAAGTTTGCCAAGGAGGTCTATTCTTTCACTGGGTAAAACAAACATTCACACTGGAGTAATTTAAATCCAGTGTATGTGTGAGTTTCTTTTGTGTGTTTATCATATTTCTAAATCTCGTTTGCACTCTCCTAGGAGCCTGACACTACATTTCTCCTTCCTGAATCTTGACAAGCACAGCGAGTGGATGAACACACTGCTGGAGTACACCCAAGACGCCATGCAGATCGATGCCGACGACGACGAAGGGGGAAACCGCAAGATGGACTACACGGGCTACGTGCTGGCACTTAACGGTCATAAAAAGTACCTGTGTCTGTTTAAGCCCGTCTACACCGGGGAAGACCTCGACAGCAAGTCATCTGAGGATGAAGGGGCCGCCTCTGGGGGGAGGTCGAGGTCCAGTTCCCGCGATGACCACCCACCACGTAAATCCAACCGAGCTCGCAGCATATCCACCCTGCAGATCCACCACAAACTGGACCGCCTCGGGTTGTGGATGGAAAGGCTGATGGAAGGCACTTTGCCTCGTTACTACATCCCAGCCTGGCCAGGACTAGACAAAATCACCCCCAATAAATAGATGGCAGGTGAAGGACTTAGTATTTATCTACTGTAACACCGAAATGGTTTCATTCATTACTGAAGTTTCTTTTGTTTTTTTTGCACTTGATATATATATTAAGTACAGATTTTTCTTAAGTTGGGCCAAAATAATAAACTTGGCTTTAGTCTAACTACTGTGGAGGAGGCCTTTTAGCGTACCTCTAGTACTCGTTGCATGCTGTATTTTTTTTAACTGCTGTTAGTCATATTTTTGTTCAGGCAAATGCTGCTTCAGCCTTGTGAAGAGGAAACAAAATCACTGTGGTAACATCTACAATCTGGATTTCATGGCCGTAAATCATATTTACTCACACTATGAAAGAGGCAGATAGAAACCTTAGAGTCAGGTTATGGTCTGTCAGAGCTAGTTTGTAAGACGCTCCAGGACTTTCATAGTCATGGACTCAGTCGTACACTTAAAATGTGGCACAAATAGTAGTGTAACAGATTAAATTAGGAAAGCTATAGAAAGAAGCTCAATTTCATCTGCCCAACTGCAGCGTCACATTTCACTTCTGTAAAGTTAGACAAACGGGGGAAGGAGTTTAAAGCCTTCAATGATGAATACTGTGAAAAGAGATGCGTCTACCCAACATTAAACATCTTTGCCTTTGTATGCATCTCACTCTAAGTTTAAACATTATCTCCAACATGCTGACTATTCCTGTGCAATATACATGTCATGACAATGCCTTTTACCCTGGACCTCGAGGCTTGCTCCTTTTTTTCCTTGTCACTTTTTTGTTATGGGGTTGTTGATACACACAAGATGTACTCAACAGCCTTGGCCTACTTAGAAATCTTAGCCAGTAGCTTTATGTAGCAAACATGATAAACAGGCTCTCCGTTTCATCTTCTGAATGTTTTCCAACTGGCTGAAGCTGACTAACATGCCATCTTAAATTACGTACCCAACTGAAAGTGGAACTTAGGTTATGCTTGCCTGGTTTATACATTTTGTTTTGTTCACATTCAATGAAAAAAAACAAAAAAAAACAAACCCCAAATACTGTTACGATACTTTTGTTGGTACAAAGTGATGTGAAAATTGCACATAACCATGTTATCTATACGAACTGTATTTTAAAAAGGACTTCATTTGAAAGATACGGTGAATGTTTTACACTACTGAGACATGGAAGTTACGGTCAGCTATCATAAGATGTTTCAGGTGGTCTTTAATACTGTGTTTATCCTCTTGTTAGTTGTAATTAAATGCTTTATGTTTATTGATTAAAACTCATCATTGTAATGTGTTCAGAGATTAGCTTATATTGCAGTTTAATGGTTTGGGATTTTGGAATCAAAAAGGAATACAAGTGCCCCAGGGGCTTCTTCTGCTGTAGCTGGGGGGAAGTAGAGAGATTAGCTTATCAAATGTAAGAATAAATGAAATGTACTAATTGTTTAAATAGCTACCCCCCCCCCTAAAAAATCCAAGTTGTTTCCTAAAAGTTCGCATAAACTGGTGAAATTTGTTGCCAGAAACAAATTTCAGCAGGGGGCTGCTGGAGCCTATCACAGGCGAGAAGTGTGGTACACCCTGGACAGGTCTGACATTCATACTTATGAGCAATTTATAATCACCAAGTAACCTAACCCCACTAACTGCATGTCTTTGGACTGTGGGAGGAAGCTGAGGTATTCCGAGCGAATATGCAAACTGCACACAGAAAGGCCCTGGACACTTGGTGGATTTAAACCTGGACCTTCTTGCTGTGAGGCAAAAGTTGATTAAATTCATTTTTCACTTGACTGTGTTTAGGCTTGGTTAGGCAAAATGAAAATAAATTGTCTTGTTAAAAACAGGTTTTCTGCAGTTTTAAACACACCTTAGAGGGTGTGTTTGGCAGAAGGTTTTGGAAGGCATACTTTCAAGTGCATGTTTGAACTGGAATTTTCCATAATGCTTTTAAATCAGGTAAATATAATATTGATATAATCAGTTTACATGTTGCATCTCTTGGTTATAAATTATTGTTTCATTTCAACAGGGAGCTTGGGCTCAATGTGGGCTATTGTATAAACAACCAGATTTCCCACATAACACAGCCTTTCCCATTTCTACACCTCTCAAACTGCACCCTACCAAAGCTGCAGCATGTTGTAGTGGTCAAATTGCCTGCTGTAGACCACGAACTACAGGATGCACATCGCCTAAAGTTCCAACTGCAACTCCCCCTGCAACACAGCCTGCTAATGAAGTGTATCCCTTTTGCTTATCCTCACAGCAGTTCGCAAGGCCCAGACTGCATGGTGCAATTCCCAACCTGCCTGCTGTGTTGAACCTAAATGACATTTGAATAAACAGAGCATGATTGTAACGCAATCATGAAATTCCTGCATGTCTGTGTTTGTGTGTGTAGTCCTTCACAGCTTTGCAGCCATAGTAACACAGATACTACACGGATACACAGCGGATTGTGGCTTGTTGAAGTGTTTCTGCTCTCTCTCATAGCACTACTGTTACATTCAGGTAAATCTATGCATAGAACTACTACTACCCTGGTAGTCAGCCAAGAGGGAAGAGCCAGCGGTATCTCCTGTGGCAAGGTAGTATTGGAATACGAAAATAACCATCTGTCAGGTCAGATCTGTGGAGGTCATCCAATCCCTTTCCAGCAGATGTTTTTGCATGTCAGCAGGTGTGGTTCTGAATATGGATACCTAATATTAGCCTTCTGACTTTTACATGCCAGGAAATAAAGTAAGTAGAGATGAATTCTATGTAACATACCTTTTTTTTTGCACCTTAATAAGTCTCACTCTGCTTGCCATTAGAATGTGAATACAGGCTTAAGACACTTCTGCATGGCTGTGACTTTTCAGACCAGACGTTACAGCATATGGGAGAGTTCTCAAACATGCTTTAATGCAGTTTCATACAAAAACACACACTTCCAGTAACATTATTTTGAGGTGGTAACATCCCTTTTTTTCTCATCAGCGTTTTTCTAAAATCTTATCTGACATTTAACCTTGTGTACCCTGAGCTGTCTCACTTCACACACCGGGGGATTAGCTCAAATGGTAGAGCGCTCGCTTAGCATGCGAGAGGTAGCGGGATCGATGCCCGCATCCTCCAAAATATTTTCGACTATCGTCAAAATTGTGGCTATTTAATCGAGCTAAATTTATGATCAAGATTAAAATTTGATAAACTGTGCAGTCCCAGCCCCATCAAATGATCACTTCTGACCAAAGATCTTGCAAAACTTTGAACTTGAGGTGGATCTTACATGAAAGGTGACCCGACACCCCGTTTTAAAACAATTTTAACGTTTCATATTCGGGTAAAGCTATTTATAATTACAGCTTTTGTGTGGTCATGGAAAGTCTACATCAAGTAGTAATCAATAATATCCCCAGTAAGTTACAAAAACAAAGTGCATTTCTGTTGCATGGTGCGGTTGAAACATCCAGAATGCTGTAAAGCTGCCTATAACCAGTTTAATGCACTTTTAAACTTTTAATTATACAATTTTGTAATCATACTGAGCAACATTTTGAATATAATTACCACTTCGCATATTTCACAGTGTGCCATAAGAACTTTGCACTCTTTATGCTACAAAATATGCGAGTTATTTGTAAATGAGAAAAACTTAACATCTCATTGTATTTTAGTTTGTTTTGTTGTCTAAATATGGCTCTTAACCAGCAATGTTAAACCTTTCAAATAACATCACACACTCCAATAGGGTACATTAGAGACAGTGTGTGTGCACATTTCTTTCGAACAACGTTTCGATGACGCTGTGTCATGACAAATGTCAGTCAGAATGAAGAATACAATGACCTAAATTCAGTTTAACAATGATACAAGCATAAAGAACTACTGATTAGAAGCAGAACGCTTGTTAAGTTAATGCGCATGTGCAGAGCAAAAATGCCAGATCTGACTTGTTGGCGCGTCTCATATTTGAACAGTTTCAAATACGCATTTTACAGACAGATCCGCTGTGCTTTATATATTATATGCATACGTACATTGGAATTAAAATGAATCAGGGTTTAGTAGCGTTCAGTTCATCATCGGGGGCACATCGGGGGGATTAGCTCAAATGGTAGAGCGCTCGCTTAGCATGCGAGAGGTAGCGGGATCGATGCCCGCATCCTCCACACATCTTATTCTTTACAAATACAAAC
>VUQG01031691.1:0-10310 GCA_015106755.1 Etia nguti | reverse complement strand
GTTTTTAGACTTGGTTCTGACCTGGTTTTAGTCATGTTTAGTCTGGGTTTTTGACTTGGTTTGTGACCTGATTTAGTACATGTTTAGTCTGGGTTTTTGACTTGGTTTGTGACTTGGTGTTGGACATGTTTAGTCTGGGTTTTACACTTGGTTTGTGACTTGGTTTGGGACATGTTTAGTCTGGGTTTCAGACTTGGTTTTGGACCTGATTTAGGTCATGTTTAGTCTGGGTTTCAGACTTGGTTTGTGACCTGATTTAGGACATGTTTAGTCTGGGTTTTTGACTTGGTTTGTGACTTGGTTTTGGACATGTTTAGTCTGGGTTTTTGACTTGGTTTGTGACTTGGTTTTGGACCTGTTGAGCCTAGTTTTTAGACTTGGTTCTGACCTGGTTTTAGTCATGTTTAGTCTGGGTTTTAGACTTGGTTTGTGACCTGATTTAGTACATGTTTAGTCTGGGTTTTTGACTTGGTTTGTGACTTGGTTTTGGACCTGTTGAGCCTAGTTTTTAGACTTGGTTCTGACCTGGTTTTAGTCATGTTTAGTCTGGGTTTCAGACTTGGTTTTGGACCTGATTTAGGTCATGTTTAGTCTGGGTTTGAGACTTGGTTTGTGACCTGGTTTTGGACCTGTTCAGGCTAGTTATGGAGCAACTTTGTACTTGTCTTTGTAACTGTTATTAAATTTGGTTTTATACCCGCCATCTCTGCCTACCTTCATCACTTTCTCCACGTTTTCAGTCTGACCGCAGAGCTTCTTCTTCTCTTCCTTTATCTGCTGTCATCTGTTTACCCATCGATCGTGTTGTGAAGTAGCTCGCTCTTTATGGATTCATGTTTCCTTTGGCGTCAGCAGTATCCAGCTCTCAGTTCATGTTGCATTTTTCACACTGACGCTGCCGTTGATGTGTCCATTTATACTGACTGCACACAAACACACACACACTCTTAAATACACTTTCTTTCTTCCGCGCTCATAAGCTGACAACATGTTCTCGTCCTCTCTCACACACACACACACTCGTCACCACCTGCTGTCGGTTTGTTTGGTCGATACACACATCCGTCCTGGACGCCGCTGCGTGGTGTGGACGATCGGGCCGATGATGAAAGCTCTCAGATGCAAATGGAGACTCAATTACCTCGGTCAATCTGTCGGAGGGGTGTGTGTGTGAGTGTGTGCGCATTTGTGTGTGTGGAGGGTTTACCCAGCGGGCCCCTGGCTCGAGGGCTCTCCAGTGGCTTGTTAAGACGCCGTCGAGAGCACTTGGCTTTGAATTGGCCTTTTGTCAGCCGAGCTGCCAGAGGGAGGCGGGAAACACTGAGAGAGTGTGCGTGTGTGTGTTATAAATGTGTGTGTTATTATCCAAGTCTGTGCAATAACAGCAAAGCGAGGATGCTTTCTGAAATAATGCCACGAACAGTTTGCATTTAACAGTAATTATTTCAACTGTATAGTGCAGCGCAGCTCTAATGAAAGCTGTAGTATGTCAGAGATGAACACCACATTGACGAAAATGGGGAAAAAAAAGAAACTTTATTAGTTTGTGTCATCGAAATGCAACACTGCAGGGTTTTCTTCATGTTTGCACAGACATTTTTACTAAACAGACATTTTAACTAAAT
This sequence comes from Etia nguti, assembly GCA_015106755.1. Taxonomy (NCBI): domain Eukaryota; kingdom Metazoa; phylum Chordata; class Actinopteri; order Cichliformes; family Cichlidae; genus Etia; species Etia nguti. Next base: position 8,685 of record VUQG01031691.1, on the reverse strand, counting down.
GACACACATTAAGGATGTGAGGATGTGAGGCAGAGTTTTTTGTACTCTTTAGTTGAGTTTAGGTGAGCAATCCAAGTGGAAAACGAAAGAGGGTTTGGTATTTGCCAGAAAACATTGGAACAGGTTATCGTCTTATGGCTTATTAAATTTTTTCTACATTCATAAACAGTGAAAAGGAGGCGATGCAGGAAGTTGTGACTCACATATACGCTGGCAGATTCAGAGTTTTCTTTTTTCAGGTAAATCAAAATAACTTCATGTTGCTCAGATCAGGTATCTGCTTTGAGGTTGGATTTCAGTTGTAACGTTGGACTGATTTTGGGTTATGTTTTTGGACACTATTTAGACAAACTGTACTTGGCTTTGGGCACATCTTTGGAGTGTTTTTAGGTTTGGTGTTTCACTTTGGTTTTAAATAGTTTGTTTTGGCTTTTTTTGCTTTGCTTTCCTGGCCTAAATGATTTTAGGCCAGTTTTGTATGTGGACAGGTTTTGACCTTGATTGGTTTGGACATATTTTGAACTGGTTTTATAAAAAATTTTGCACTTTGCTTTGAACCATTTTTTGAGGCTGTTTTGACCTACATTTAGACTCATTTATTAGCTTGGATTGGAAATCACTTTGCGTTGATCTGGACTTGTTTTGTCCTGTTTTGTAGTTGGGGCTTGTTTTTATACACATTTTTTAAATTTTGTAGAGGTTCACTGGCTGAATGTTCTGGACTCATTATCCTGCTATGGAACATCTGGATCCATTAGATAGTTCTTTGTAATGGTTAAGAATGTGAAATAATTATTCTTTCTTCATATAGAAAAAAATATATACTTGTAATAGTCTTCCTCTCCAAACCAACACTTATTTTCCAAAAAATTCCCCTTCTCTATGTCTTAAAAAATACATATCAGACTCTCTTTTTAATCCACAAGCTTTGTTTCTTATCACCACCTTGATCCTGAAGAGGAGGCCGACCTCCCACTGATCACTACTGGGTCACCACTGATTCTCCGTCACTGTCAGAGAGGTGGGGGTGGTGGATTTAACAAGCGCCTCTCGTTCATCATTAAATACCACTTCGCTTCTGATCTATCCAGTCCGGACCAGAGGGGGGCTCCATGCTAGGGGGCCGCTGAGGCCCCTGACAGTGGTCGTTCTTGTTTCAGGCGCATTGGCGAACGGGCAGAGCGAATCAGAGTCCGAGTGTTGGGCCACTTCAGCGCCGCTTTAAGGGATTAGCGTTGCTTTGTTTCCATTGTATGTTTGAGGGATTTGGGAGGTTTATTATCCCAAATAATCCCACTCGTGTTGATGAGATCGCTTACACGCACACTTCATTTTACTCGCTTTGTATTTTGTGCTCTAAGTGTTGTCCCATGTGTTTGTTTGCTTTCAGTGGGCCTGCTTAGTCAATGATTGCATGTAATTACATTTTTAAAATTCTTTTTCAGGTTTAAACAGCTGTAAAATGTCTGAATACTCGGACGAATAAAAATGGGTTTGAGATTCATGTAGGTTTAAAGATTACAGGACTTCAACACAATAAAGTTTGAATGCTGCCTTCTGTTTGTCAGGACTATATGCAGAACGTCCACGGGAAGGAGATCGACCTGCTCAGGACCACGGTGAAGGTGCCGGGGAAAAGGCCGCCTCGCGCCGTGTCCACCTGTGCTGCCATGCCGAGCCCCAAAACCAACGGCCTGACAAAGGACATGAGCAGCCTGCAGCTCGGACAGACTTCAGGTGAGGCCTGCAAACAAAACACTGACACCTGAGACCGTCTGTATCAGTCCTTCAAAACTTCAAACCACAGGTGTAAGGGAGGTAATCTTTGTCACACCCCTCCTCCTCTGATTGGACGGCAGTGATTTACCTGAAATTCAACTTTTTTTTTTTTTTACTGCTGAACACCCGTTTACAGACATTAAATATTTTTTGGTGGAATTGATGCAAGCAAGTTGTTTTACAGATTTACTTCCACAAAATTTCAGCAGCAAAAAGTTTTTTTAATTTTTTTATCAGGTTTTGTTTGTGCTGGAAAATATTTGGTTCCTTTCAGCACATAACTATTTAGAGGATTTTATTCTGAAACTCATATAATTTAAAAAGGAAAATGTTTTTCAAAATAAAAGCCCTCACTTAGTTATTGAAATTGATAAAGCTGCTTTAAGGTACTCCGGTTTTTACAAGAAGTTGTAGAGTTTAACTGGATGCATTAGATTGTCCTGTTTTCCAAAATAAAAGTCCAAATTTTTCATCAGAATTTATCATCAGAAGCGCATGCTCTAACATATCTAATTTTTCAAAACAAAAGCCATAGTTACTTATAAGGAGTTTACCAGGATGCATTTAAAGCTTCAGGGTTGCAAAATAAACGTTTTCTATTTAGTTTTTTGGAACTTATGTTTGCTGCTTATCAAACATCCAATCAGGAAGTTCATTTGTTATAGTTTAATGTAACGAGTCTATCCGTCAATTTTCATCTGTATATCCAGGTTTAATGGTTAATTTGCAAAATTATTATTAATCAATATAATTAAGTAAGATACCTGTTTAAACTCCATGTTCATGTGTTTAGATGTCTCAGTTTATTTTAAACATCCAAATCTTCTATTTCCTGTAAAATGATACCATAACAACAACTTGTCCAACTGTTATTGGGAGAATTAATAAAACTGAGATTTCTATTGAGACAAACTAACATAAAGAAAAAGAAATTCATATTTATTTCCTAAAAATGTCTTTAAAAGGCTCAAGTGTAGCTGTCAGTGTTCACACGTAGAAACCAACGGCGTGTTTGGAGGTAAAAACGAAGTGTTGTGTTAAATAACAAAAAAACTGAATCAGCGTTATTGAAGTGATGTAATAAAAAATGAGCAGAAATATGAAAACATAAAGAAGTGAACATGAAGTCTCCACTCGGCAGCGATTAGCCCATCATCAACACGCTCATTCCGTAATTGTGCCTCTAATCGTCGCTCTCGCTCTGACATCATAAACATGAGTGTTGTTTTGTTCGTTCTGAGTCAATAAAGATTGATTGAAAGGAGGAGGGGAAAAGACGGCGTTTCAGCCTGGAAGCAAACGTGTCTTATCACCTGAAGGAAGACGTCGTAAAACAAAAGGTGGAGCGCAATCCTGCGTGTCACACACACACATAAAAACAGTGCTTATGAGGCTTAAATCACACATACACACACACACACGCAGGAGGCCCGAGCTAATAGCATGAATATTCAGTGAGCTGTACTCCATGTACTAATTATTGTCATGAATATTAATGCAATCAGAGTCCTGGCTCCATTCAGCCAGCACCAAGAAATGAGCTGTAATGAGAGAATGAGGGAGAGGAGGAGGGTGGGGGTGACTCACCCTGCTGCTGGACCACACAGCCTCTCACCGACTCGAGGGTTTGATTTAAGCAGCCGGCTCATGAGAGGCTGCCTTTTATGGCTCCCTCGTGTTTCTGTGTGAAGTAAATGAGTGAGTGTGTGCACGCCGAGAAAGGAAGAAGAGGTCTGCAGATGATCTGTGCGACGCTCGGGACGATGTTTAAAGCTTAAACAGCAGCATGGGCTTTAAATGTGATTCTCTGGTCATGATAAACGTGGTCGAGTGTCAGTTCTCCTCAGTCAGCTGGTTAAAATGATCAGAACGCCAAGCTAACTGTACATGGAGCCTGTAGTTTACGGCTCCCAGCCTGTATAGGGCAGCGTGACAAATTAAACACAAAAACTCCCACTTCCTACAGTGACGGGGTCCACAAACAAAAGGACAGCTATGTCCGTCTTTGTATATTCATGTATGGTGCTATCGGCAGGCTTCCTGTCATTGTCCAATCAGAGGAAAGAGAGCTGTGAGGGAGGAGGCTTCTTTAAAGAGACAGAAGCTAACGCAGCTTTTCTCACAGAAGTTATGAGTGATAAGTGAACACTGCAGGTATCTGAGTCTTCCTTATATGCCACAGTGACGTCTCCACTTTGTGTTTCAGGCTCGGTGACTAGCAGCTCATCGGTGTCGCAGATGGCGAGCGGTGTCAGCTTGGTGTCCTTCAACAGCCGCGGCACGGAGGGGATGCACCAGCGCTCGTACTCCGTCTCCAGTGCCGATCAGTGGACCGAGGCCACCGTCATCGCCAACTCTGGAGTCAGCACGGGTCAGTGACCGGCACGCTCACGCAGAGTCATGTGATCCTGAGTTAAAGCACAGGCCGGGTCACACGAACAGCTACACAGCTGGGACTGAAGGGCCCAGCGTGGAGCTCCGCAAGGGGGTCTATCATTTGTCTCCCATTGATCCAGCTGCCAGACCTCTAATACTGCCTTAACTGTTGTTCAAGCTAATGGACTGTCTGTGTGTGTATGTTGGTGTGTGTGTCTGTGTGTGTATACAGGTGTGTAGGACTTAAAGTGCCAGTACTAACCAAACACACACACACAGAGCAGGAAGCTGAGACTGACAGCTGTCAGGCTGTGTATGAGCCTGATGTTAAGCTTGATTGGCAGCTCCTTCTCGGGGGCCTCCAGCCTTCCTCAAATAACGTTTAAAGCTGTGAAACGCTCTCAATGGGCTCCCAGGGGCAACACACACACACAGTTTCTATAGGTGCGAGGGCACTCCTTTAAGGTCCTTGTGGATCCTTAAAAGGTAATTTATGCAAGATTAAGATATTAATTAACCTTAAAAATGGTGATGAAGTCATGAATCCTTCTGTCAGAGATCTGAGAAATGTTACAGACCTGACAGCAATATCTAAAATCAAAAAAATCATTGGGACAAAAGCCTCTAATGTTATTTTTTTAAAAAGAAAATAAGAGAAACCTGGTTTAACTTTAAGTTTGTGACAGATCTTTCTGATTTTAGCCTTAAATTAAGCTAAAAGTTCACCACAAGGTTCACAAACTCATCTGTTAAAATTTTTTTAAAAATATTTTTAAATGTGAAAAAAAAATGTCTTCAAAAGTCTGAAAAGTAAAACTCCCAAAATATGTGGATTTATGGAAGCCTGAATGGGCCATAATAAGAAATAAAGAAAAAAAAATTATTAGTCAAGACTTACATATATTAACTCATCGCTAAGTTCTCAAGCAATGTTGAGGCCAAATAGTAGGAAATAAATGTGGAGAAGAAAAAAATAAGAAAAACTAAAATATCACATATTAAATAAAATAATGAAAAAATAATTAATACTATAACATCTTAAAAATACAGGAAGGACATTATAAAAAGTAAATAAAATGAGAATCTTAAATAAATAGAGGAAATACTGCAAATTAATTCATTTCTGAAATGCTCCTTAATTTATATTTTATTAGGTGGGGTCTGCCCTCCATAGATTAACAGTCAGAGATAATAATAACTAGCAAAAGTGCTTAAAACATTGATGTTAAACACTGCAAAGAACTTAAATTAAAAGAAAAGAAATAAAATTCTGCAATATATAAATAATAAAATTAAGATTAAACATGAAAAAAAAATCAGTTTTTTCTTCTTCTTTGAGTTTTATTAGGCACACATGTGCTTTGCCGCCACCTTCTGGAGTATAAAACAAAGAAAAGTTTGTAGTCTTTGGAGCCTGCTCCTGCTTCTTCTTCTGTGGTGGTTTGTGTGGTCTGAGCAGCTGGTGTTTAAACTGTTGATGAGGGAAAATACACCACAGAAAACAATCAGAGTTGGACTGAGAGAGAGAGTGCAGCAGGAGGAGGTGGTTGTGGGGGTGGGGGCGGCGGTGGTGGGGTTTGACGTGGATGGAGCGCGGCTTGCAGATGGGAGGGCCGTTAATCCACGGCGGTTAATTGCGCGCTCGGGGATGGCATCTTGTCAGCAGAGATAAGTTGTCACATTTTCCACTTGAGCTGAGACTAAACGATTGTAAAATAAGTTATGGCCGTCCTTGGGGCTGTCTGCCGATCGGGGACGCGGCGGCCAGCGAGCGCTCGACAAGATACGTTTGTGTGTGTGTGTGGTGTGCACACGTGTTTCCATCTGCACACACAGATACACACCGCGCCCGTGTCAGTGTGGCCGCCGCGCCGTGATATTGATGGAAGCTGAATGTTATTTTATTCCGCCGCTAGTCACAGCTGTCAGCAGCCGGCGTGAAGAGTGGAGGGCAGAGAGAGAGAGACTCCACTCAGTGTGCTGATAGCCTCTCTCACCCACAGGTCTGAGCCTGCATGTCGACCTGAACGGGATTCAGTATAGTTTACTTTAATCCATTCGGACCCCGTCAGTGGTGATTCTGGACATTATATATACGTATTTATAAATTTACTGTTCTACTTATAATCTGCCTATAAAATGGAACAAGGTGTGAGGTTTTGCGCTCAGATTTACTCAGCTTCTGTTCCGTGCCAAAGGGTTTTGCCACCATGCATATTAAGGTAATTAGTGAGGTATCTAAGGTAACTGTGCAGCAGGATCCAAAGCTGAAGCCAGAGTCAGAATGAAGAGCAGGGAGTCCTGCAGCTGATGGTCTGGACCTCACACAATCCTGATCTCAATATCAGCAGTGTGAAATTACAGGAAGAGACAAAAGACACCAGTTTAATCCCACTGATGAACTTCAACAATTCCTCCATAACCCAGAAATCAACTACAAAACCAGGTCTAGAGTCCAAAATTAGGCTCACAACTAACCCCAGAAGTTATTAAAAATAGCAACCAAAAAACTGTTTTTTGAAGTCTGGGATCATCTGAAGAAATAGGGTACTCAAAAACTAAATCAGAAAACTTCTATGTTCCTCCAAACCAGTACCAAACCAAATTTAAAATCATACCCAAACCTAAGTATAAACCCAATGGAAAATCTATTTTGAAAGTAGTTCTAAACCAGTTCAAAATAAAGTCCCAATAAGCCCATTATCAAGTGTAAAAAAAAAAAAGAAAGTCTGGTATAACATGAAGAAACCAAGACCCTGAGACTAAATTGGAGAACTGTGGCAAGCCCTCAAAGATTTAAAAGGCCGCATTAAAAAAAAACCCAAGGTCAAACCAAAATGAAACCAGTCAAAAACTTATTCCACAACGAGCTTAAAATCTTTCCAAAGTCCTCAGAAGATGAAACAAAAAAGGCCACTTGTGTATTAAACTTACAACTATCTTACATTTTCTCTGAATGTTTTTCTCCATGACCATAAACTTCCCCTTTTAAGATGCTGCAGAAAAAGATGGGTTGCTCGACCTATCCTCCACCCAGCAAAAAGCTCTTGGGTCTTTAGAAAGCAAAACCCCCAAGTAGTTCTGTTTAGTTATATTCGGCATCAGTCTACAGCAACAGTTATTTTACTGTTGGGTAAGGATCCTGCAGCATCATAATGAGAGAAGCCCATTGATCCCTTATGAGCAGCATGGCAACAGTGTAGAGTTCTATTTGTGATTTTATTTGGTTAAACTTGCAGACACAGGCCTGGGAGACTCCGTCTGCTCCAGTCCCAGCATCTCCAGCACCACCAGTCCAAAGATGGAGCCGCCGCCATCGCCGCACGCCAACCGCAAGAAGCACCGGCGGAAGAAGAGCACCAGCAACTTCAAAGCCGACGGCCTCTCTGGTACTGCGGAAGGTAACGCCATCTCCCCTTCCCCTCGCCTCGCACTTTCCCCGCCTAGTTCTTAATAAATATATATATATATATATATATATATATAAACATCATCTTTAAAACTGACCTGACCTTTATTTTCTAGTTTTCAAATCTTAAATTCCACTATCTTTGTAAAGTTTGTATGTTGATACTATAAGAAAACCCTGAAACTTTGTTCATAGTGACATTAGTAGATGTTATTTGGGACCTAGGCTGGGAAACGCAGTCATGTGATTGTCTGAGATTTTCGACCTCCTCAATGAGGAAAGGATCTCTCCATCCTGTCATTCTCTCAGCCCTTCATCTCTTCACCCTGTTCAGTCTTCTTCTTCCTCTTCTCTGCAAAGTCTGTGGATCAATGAGTGTGTACATGCACAGCAGTAACTCCATATTAGTAAATCCAGCAACAGCTGAAAAACCTGCTTTCAGGTTAATACTGCAGACATTAAACATCAAAAGCATTGTCGTTGGTAATAATTCACATGCAGATAACCTGATGAAGCTAAAATTGATCAGAACAAATCTTTAAGACAGTTACAAAAAGTCAATTAGAGACCTGGTTACTGGCTTATGGCTAATTTTGGTAACCCTGTATATGTTTATGTGACGATTGGCATCATTTAAGTGTATGTAGACATGGTATTTGTGATGTGACCTCCGCCATTTGGCCAATCGTTGTTGGACAGTTAGAGGAGCAATTCCTTCAGCTAGATTGATTTGTATGAAGTTAATGTTTGGACTTGGGTTAGATTCAATGTTGAAAGTTTTTATTACCGTATTTTTCGGACCATAAGGCGCACCGGATTATAAGGCGCACTGTTGACAAACGGGTCTGTTTTCATACATAAGGCGCACGGGATTATAAGGCGCATTAAACGAAAACAGTCAGATAAGTCAAACTTTACTCAACTCATTCCTCTTGCTTTCTGCACTTCCGTACCATTGATTCATTAATGTCGAATTCTCTGGCAGCTGCTCCATTCCCATGTTGTTCCAGTGTTTTTCTAATTTTTGCTATGTAACTTTGCACTGTCCACTTTCTGCTGTAACAAAACACATTTCCCAGGTGTGGGACAATAAAAGTTATCTTATCTTACATTAATGACTA
>VUQG01031685.1:1491-15654 GCA_015106755.1 Etia nguti | reverse complement strand
AGCTATTGCAGTATACAGTGTGTTAAGTGGATGAGTTGTACAGGGAGATGGCCACAGGCAGGAATGATTTCCTGTGTCGTTCAGTGGTGCTTTTTGGTAATCTCAGTCTCTCACTGAACGTGCTCCTGTGACTGACCAGCACGTCATGGAGTGGGTGGAAGGTATTATCCAACATTGTCTTTATTTTGGACAACATCCGCCTCTCCGACACCACCTTAAGGGAGTCCAGCTCCATCCCCACAACATTACTGGCCTTATGGATCAGTTTATTGAGTCTGTTGGCATCAGCGGCCCTCAGCCTGCTCCCCCAGCATGCATAAGTTGAACAGTGTCAGGTTTTAGACAAAAGACTTTATTCTCCTGTAGAGTGTGTGTGTGTGTGTGTGTGTGTGTGTGTGTGTCACAGCATTGCTTCCTGTCAATCTGTTGACAAACAAGCACCACAGTAAGAAATTAGGAGAGAGGATGTCTCCTCCAGGAAGTAATTCCTCACAAAAAAGTCACCTTACAGGAATCTGATGTCAAACCTGTCACATTTTATAAGGAGTGTGTTTATTGTTTCATTTCAGGCTGTTATTTGGCTCTGTATGAAAGTGAAACAGAACATAAATACAGTTATCGTAACAGCACAGTCAGGACACTTTTCTACAGAGCGCTTTTTTTCCTCACTGTCTGCTGTGATCTGTTTCCAGCAGCTTCTGTAGTCTGAGCTCCATCCAAAGCTCTTACCATCAAACCTGTGTCTCCTTTTCTGTCTGTGTAGTGTATGTTTCAGTGGCGAGGCCAGTTACTCAGTGTTTCTGTCCAAACTTGACCTGAAGAGTACTTCTGTCTCAGTGTGTCCATTTCTCTGCGTGTGTTTGTGTCGCACACTCTGAACTGTTTCATCAGCCAGACGTCGGGTCAATTCTGCCTCTGTGTTCTGGGAAGAAAAATTAAAAAACCAACAAACAGACAAGTAGAAAAATTTTGAACAGTTGTAGCAGCAGCTTCTCTGGACATTAGGTTAGCATGGGGTTAAAAAAGATGTTAAACCATCGTGGTAATACCAAATCCTGTAAAACCTAAAAGTTCAAACTACCAACATTTAACTGGGATTTCTTACTGGCTCAGGATCTTTGAGCGTGATTACACATAATCATGATTTGTCTGCATATAGCTAAGGCAAAAAGTCTGTGTGACCTGCCTTTACAGAAGTCGGTGCATTTTCCTGCTATCCTCGCTCATTTGACTGAACTTTCTGTTAAGCTTCAGCAATTAAACAAAAACCTTTTACTTTGATGGAAGACCAGAACCTCTGGTGGGTCTCAAAACGCTTTACATGCCAGAAAAGCTGTCGTCTGCTGACTCATCTCGCCTGATCCACTTTTGGTGGCGTGCGACCAAAGCGTTTGTTGGCTGTCTGCTTTCGCTGTTTCTCCCTCGCCCTGCAACTACCATCCCAATTTTTCTGATGCCTCCAAGTCTGCTGTCACCAGGGTCTCGCTTCGCAGCCGTCTGCACAAACAGACACAATGAAGGCTGTGGGCCAGCACTGACCAGCAGCTGCCCAAATGAGATGGGCTTCACGAGCACAAACACCCACTGGTCTGCACCCAGCTGTCTGCAGCTCTGCCTATTTAATGATTTTATTTACAGTATTTCCAATTTGAATAATATTTAGAGTAAATTCCTCGTGAAGACTCATTACTTTAAGTGGCTGAAACGGTTTTCAGTCCAAGACTAAACTTAAAAAAAACTGAGCCTGTATATTTAAGTTAATGAATAACTGTGTTAAATAACATTAGAGTTATAGCCTGAAATAATGCTGATTGTTTTGTGAGACAGTCGAGCAGCTTGTAACTCGTTGATGAAACATTTCTCTATGAAGATTGTCATGCAACAAGCATTTCCAGTCAGCTACTGTGACCGTACCTTGTTGTATACTGCATGAGGTCATCATCGTGAACACTCCCTGCTTTAGCGCACGTCCGCCGAGCCAAGGTTAGCAGGCATGTTGGGACTGGGCTGTTTTATTGTACATGGCAGAAGCCTGAAGGTATGACTGTGATTAAATAAAAGGAAGGACTGAACCAAGACACGGCAGGTCTGCTTACCTGAACAACAGCAAAACAAGTCAGTTTCCGTCATTTCATGTCATTCAGTAAGGATTATGTATGCAGTAAACTATTTAAAGGGGAGCTGTTTTACCCATTTCCAGTTCCATATCTTTATTATTGGGCCCTGCTGCAGTAGCTTTGGATGATTCACAATTAACAATAATCCTCATTTACTTTACAATGGGCCTCAGTAACATTTTTCGGAGTAGCTGCGCCTCTCCAACAGAAGGTTTGAACAGCAGGTAGGTGGGATTTCTTTGGCCAAGATTACAATTTTGGGAATAACTGCTCTGAATCGCATCATACAGATCCAGCCAGTTGTCTTTGATATAGCACACAATGTTAAGAAATCCACTTCAGACATGTTCTCAACACTGGAAATGATCTGTTTCATGGAGGTGAACTCCTGCGGTGTTAAGTCAGTTCAAATCAATCTCTCATTTTCTCCCTTGGTGCGGTTCGTTTGTGCAGATGTAAATATAATCGCACTCGAGTGCAGACCAAAACAACTGCACCGAGACCCTTTGGAGGAGGTCTCTGCGCGGTTCCAAATGAACTCTAGAGCAGTTCATTTGTGGTGTGAACAGGATACGACCTCAATCAGGCCCAACTACCAGGTAGATGTTGGAAGTTTGAGTTAAAAAAAAAAAAAACTTCCTGTAGTCACGTACAGTTATTGCTTTGTATTCTGTGAAGCAGCAAGGTACTATAGATGTGCACAGGCTAGCAACTAGCCGTCCAACATAAATTCACCTTGTTCTTTTTCATTTGACACGTTTAGAAACTCGTCAACTGATTCTGACCAGAGTAAACAAACTGTAGGTGTGAAACCGCTGATGGACGCACTCACCCACTGTTTGATGAGTTAAAGATTTGCTTAATGGAGTGTCCAATGTAATCCCCCTCCCTCCAGTGGGCCCTTAAATAAACAGACTAAATCTGCAAAGTAATAACTACTTAAAGCTGTGAAATAGTTGATAAATGTGGAGACACAGGTCTCACATTTAACACACATGCTCATATTTTAGCCTTTTTAACTTTGCATTTTGAACACTGGAGCTGTCTGACTGGTATGACAGTGGTGCTGAACGTCTGTCAAACTGAAACACTTGGAAAGCACTTCCTTTTTCAACGGTTCAACAAGTCAAGAAGTCTATATCCAGTCTACACTTTACTTCCTTTTCTTGTTTTCTGCTCTTTCGGTCATATCATCCGGCTTCTGTTTCCTCACTCTTTCCCCTCTTTGTCCCCCAGGTGTTCGACAACTATGCCGTGACGGTGATGATCGGTGGAGAACCGTACACTCTGGGACTGTTTGACACTGCAGGTAAAAAAAAAAATTAAAAAAAATCTACATTTCTGTTAATTTACTTTAGGAACACCGAACACACTCCCACGAGCAGTGACTGCCTAATATTTACAGAAAGTTTTTTTAGTGCAGTTAAAACCACTACAACAACCTAAAAATGAAACTAAGTCAATGTGCTAACCCACGTCTATCAAAAACATGATGAAAGGTTTTTATTTTGTAGCACGCTGTGAGCATGTTCATTGTGGTCCAAAGTTGGACACTTTAATATGGGAGTCTCTGGGGATAGACTCAGTTCTGGAGCCAACCTCAACTGGACCTGACGTTTTCTTTTCTTTTCTTTTCTTTTTATCTCTGTTAGCTTAATTTTGTCATTTTGTGCCTCCCCCTGCAGGTCAGGAGGATTACGACAGACTGCGACCCCTCAGCTACCCTCAGACTGACGTATTCCTCGTTTGTTTCTCTGTTGTATCGCCTTCATCCTTCGAGAACGTCAGAGAGAAGGTTTGTTTAGCTCTGTGTTTTTTGTTTCTAGATTAAGATTGACACATGTACATTTTACCTTTTTAAACAAGTGCTTTCAGAATAATCTGTAAACCAAATGATTTAATATGACGTAATGTGAAGTTATTGTTTTCTCAGTAAAAATGACTTTACACCATCGACTTGATTTTAGGTCTAAATTTGTTCACAGTGTAAGTTTAAGGACACAGATCAGGGTGCAGGTCAGTTGGAGTTGCATTAAAAGTCCATCAAGCCTGACCTTGACCTTGTCTTTTCACAGTGGGTGCCAGAGATTTCACACCACTGCCCGCGGACGCCCTTCTTGCTGGTGGGGACTCAGGTGGATCTCAGAGACGACAGCAACACCCTGGAGAAGCTGGCCAAGAACAAACAGCGAGCCCTGAGCTGTGAGAGCGGAGAGAAACTGGCTCGTGAGCTGAAGGCCGTCAAATACGTTGAGTGTTCGGCTCTGACGCAGGTACGGAGAGAGAAGTAGTCGCCTGAGGGGGGATTTTTCTACTGAGAAACAGGCCTTTGCTATCCATATGTGCTCAGGTCTGAAAAGAGAAACTGATGAGGTCAGAGGAAGTTTCACAGTTATGTCTAATAAGCGTGGCAATGTGTAGCTCCAGAACTGACTAGTGTGAAACTAGGAACATCGGCTCATTTCCGCGTGGTTCCATGTACTGGGCACAATTACGGTTACAACTGCTAATCAGCTTTTAACCCGTTATGACTGGTCGGAGCAGGCACACTCCGTTTTGCGTTACTATTTTTAAAGCCTGGTAGAACTGCAACCACATAAGCTAGCGCAATAAATTTTTTTGCATATGAAACCGGAGGAGTTGTACTTGCATCTTATGCCATCAGCTTGTCTTAGGTCATGGTTTCCTTCCACATATGGCTTTGCAAAAATTGCATAAAAAGCACTTGCAGTAAGAAAAACATAATATTCCAGAAACACGCTTTGCTGATCCAATCAGCTGTTCATAACGCTTCCTGTATTGGAATAGACATCAGCGCAAACTATCGCATGTCCTCCATTACCTGCCCGAAACCGGAAGTGGCGTCATTTTCAAGGAAAATGTAGTTTTTTCCTATAGAGCATGTACAAAGATATGCTGGTGTTTTTAAAATTAATTTTTTAATTTTTAATTTTTTAATTAAGTTTTTTTTGTTTTTTTTTACCCCCTGCTGGTCATTAAAAGTAAATCAGACTTGGGTTGCTTTCCTTTTGGGCTTCACTTTTGAATCTTTTATACGGTCTACAGGCAACAACAGCCTAATGTTTACCTGCTTCTTAAATGTAATTGGTCAGTTAAAAACAGAAGACTTTTCTCCTACATGTTAATGTATTTATTCTACATACCGTCATGTTATCAGTCACTTTCTTTTATTTATTTATTTATTTATTTTTTTTCACAAGAAAGAAGTATTTTTTATTTTAGTTTATTTTATTGCAATTAAATTTGAGGCATGCAGAGATCCTCCACCTCGGTCTAAAGCAGTGGTCCCCAACCTTTTTGCGCCACGGACCGGTTTATGTCCGACAATATTTTCACGGACCGGCCTTTAAGGTGTCGCGGATAAATACAACGAAATAAAACCAGTAATGGTACCAAAAAAAAGAAGATTTATTCATAACACACGGGGAAAGACCCAGGGAAACTGAGTTAACAATAAAAATGATAAAAACCATGAAAACCGTAAATTTCACACCCGAGCCTCAACTCTCGCGGCCCGGTACATGACGACTCACGGACCGGTACCCGTCTGTGGCCCGGGGGTTGGACTGCTGGTCTAAAAGGCGATGTCGTCTTTTTTCATTTCTAATATTTCCTTTGTAGAATTTTCTTTCTTTTTAAATTTGAGGGTCTTATTCTGTCTTATTTTAATTCATTTTTTTATTTATTCATTTTTTTTTTAGAGGGGACTGAAGAACGTGTTTGACGAGGCCATCCTGGCAGCTCTGGAGCCTCCGGACACCAAACCCAAAAAGCGCTGCGTTCTGTTGTAGACGCCACGACAAGAAGAAGAAGAAGAAGAAGAAGAGGAGGAGGAGGATAGGAGAAGGTGGAGGTGGACCAGGAGGAGATTATTAACCCACATGGGAACTGAGGGGGGAGGGTAGACACATTTAAACAGTGCCTTCAGCCATAGTGACTTAACGTGGGTGTGGTGTTAGAACGGATAGGCGCTTTGTTTTCATCACCGTAACATGACTAACATGTTTGAACAACACTCCTCGCTAACCTGGAAACGGGGTTTTAATAATCGCAGGAAGCAGATTGAGCAATAGTAGTTTAAACCTCAGATGCCTTGAAGATACAAACAATGGATGGAGTCACGTTTGCAGCTGAAACGTAATAAAAACCTTTTAAAATCATTAAAAAAAATCTACAAGGAACTGTATAAAATATCAGAAATAAATTTTGGGAACAATGTGTTGGGTCAGTAAACTGCTGCTTTATATTTGTGACACTTGTTTTAATGATTGATCTGCTGTTGATTTCATAGTCTTGAAATAATTTGGTAATCATAGAGTTGGGAACAGTTTTGGTGTACAGTAGCAGTGACGGGCGCTACACTGTTGAGCTCAAACATAGCTTTTTTTTTTTTTTTTTTTTATATATATATATATGTCAACTTTTCCACCTTAAAACAAAAAAAACTTTGAGCAATATTTTTCCCTTTCTCTTTTGTTAACATAAAGATTAACTCTGTTTGCAGATTTTGTATTTTTATTTTAACCTTTAAAGCAAAAAGTCTTATGCAGTTGTGCAGGCTTTGTGGATTTATGTAAGACATAAGAGGGACACGTGGCACTCAAAGAATCCTCAGCTGAAAATCTACAAATACAAAAAATAATAACCTACAGGAGGAAAAAAGCATATTTCAAGTCAAACTGTAGAGCCGCTTTGATTAGATTTGACTGTTGCTTCTGTACATGCAGTTTTTATGTCCTGGTCACCGGTGAAATTAAAAGTATTTAAGGTAGTGCTTTAAAACAAGTGTCCAGAGGTGTTTCAGCGTAGCTGCTGAGTGGCTGTGCTTGCCTCTAGAAGGCCTTTGTTGACATTCTCATCCTGTGGCGAAAAATCCTGTGAAGACCAACAACAATCGTTTCAGCAGTCTTATATCATCTAGCCAACACCTTTGGGCACTTGTAGATCTAAATCCCCAAATAAACGGTCAAACAAAATCTCTGCTGTTTCTTCCAAACACTGAACAAATGGCACTTTGTGTCATCGTAAGTAGAGGAGAAGGATGCCTCGGGCTGAGATGGAGAGCTACGGTTTACAATGACCATTTAACCCAACATCCTGGAGTTTAACCCAACATCCTGGAGTAAACCCACGCGTGCAAACCGACCTGGGGATTCAAACCAGGAACCTTCCTGCTGTGAGGCAACGCTGCTAACCACTGCAGCACCAGTAGCCTTCAGCTTAGGATTGTTTGAGAGCCATGTCTGCTCCTTATAACGCCGCTGCCTCCTGTACGTGAGTTCTGTAACTTGACTTCATCTGTGTCAAAAAGAATAACTGAGACTAAACGTTTACTAACTGTGCAGAAGCTGCACTTTAGCAGAAAACACATGCATTGGTGTGCACAGTAGCTAGCAGTGCCTCAATCTGTAGCTGAGAGAAGTTAGAAACTCATGTTCTCATGTGGAAGCATTGCTTTCCAAAGTGACAAAAATCACATATTCAGACTCTTTAAGTCTTGAATTATTTGAGATTTCTCAAGTTCCATCTGGCAACAGGACAAATGGGGAATATTCAGGAAATCTGGAGTCATGGGGTTTTTGCCTGAACACAGAAACGTGAATGTTTTGCAAGAATTTGCATGCAACTGCACACAATATTATATAACTCCTAACAATAACTCTTAACTGTAAACATTGGTAGAAATATTGAAAAATAGATTTAGGGTGAAATGTCCTTTAGAACAAGTCACTGTGTGAAAACTGTGTGAGACGCGCCTTTTCTTTAGTTTCTTAAATGTTTCCGACCTTGTTTAAACTGTCAAAGTCGACACAGGCAAACGGTCCACATGTGACCACCTCTTGTTTTGTCCACTCCTGCTTCTCTGCTCCAGGCTAGAACCTGAGGTGGTTCTCTGGTGGCTCGTTGGCTCCTCCTGGAGGCCTTAAAGGGGAATGTGCTGGGTTTAAAGGTTTCTTTGTGTCATTTCATTGGCTAAAATCAGACTGATCAGTGTTTGAGAAGATAAAAAGCTTCAGAAGTTAAAGTTGGGTCTTTTGAAGACACCAGTTCTACCTTCATTCATCTTCTAGCAGCTTCAGTTTTTATATTTCATTTTAATGTTATTACCTTTAAATAAAAAAGTGCTGCGCTGACCTTTAGAAAAACCCTCCTCAGTGACTGAATTTCCCAGTCATTTATTGAAATCTGCTGCTCTGACAGCAAACTTGGACTGAAAGAGTCGGTGCTGCTTGTTTTTATTCATCTTTCATAAAGTTAGTTAAAGCTACAATCAACAAACCTCTGATCTGAGGATGGTTTAAGGCAGTATAACTGGTGAGATATTAATAGTCTATATGTTCCCTAACACTGATCAGGAGTCAGTAACACATTTTAAACCTTTAAACTGAAATCATTTCCCATTCAAATGAACTGAAATTCCACTTTTCCTCCTGTTTTTTTTCCTATGGTTGATGATGGTTTATTCTGATTATGTATGGATGATTAAAAGTATTATATAGATTTTTTTTTCTTTAGTTTCCTGGTGATTTTTCTTTTAAACTGGGTGTTTCTGGAATTTTTATTCCCTTTCTTTTTAGATGTTTTTACTGACACTTGACGGTTGAGTGCCAACAGCTGGTTTGGGTATCGCCGGCCGGGTTGAAACTAAGCGATAACAAGCTTCTAATGGCAGGAAAGAAACATGAGAGCTGAAGCAAGAATTAAAGATGTTTGAAAAGATGAATGTTGGAAGTGGTGGGTGTTTGGAAATAATAAAACCAGTACTTGAATGTTATTTTCACTTGGACTTTATTCTGTTTTAATTAGAAAACTGCATTTTATTATTATTATTTTTTATCCCTGTGATTGCCATGATCTTTTTAATTTGGTCATTTTAAATAAGACTGCCTCTTCATGGATGAAAGTATAAATGTTTCTAAATTAATTGTAGTTGTTCTTTTCAAATAGTCTTAATAATCTGAATGTGTAATTTTTTTAATTTTATTTTATTTTTAAAGAATCCAGTGTGTATACTCATTCATAGTAGACGTGAGGACAGTTGGCTTATCTGAGAACTTTAGCAGAAAGAATATAAATATAGTTGTATGAATATATTTAATCATTCCTTTTATTTAAAAAGAAAAAGTGAAAGATACTTTAAATACTTCAAAAGCAAAGAGCAGCATAACTAAAGACATGACACTTTTCTTTACTAAATAACAAAAGTAATTGTTTTCCACTTAATAACAGACCTACATACACGCTCACCAGCCACTTTATTAGGTACACCTGTACATTCATCAGCACAGCTCAATAAGTTAGACATGCAGACACAAGCAAAACATTCTGAAGTTCAAACGTCAGAAGAAAGGTGACTCATGGCTGTTGGTTGGGATATTCCTGCACAACCGTCTTTGGGGTTTACATAGAATCGTCTGAATGAGAGAAAATATCCAGTAAGCAGGTCTCTGAGTAAAAATGACTAGACTTTTTAGAGCTGATAGGGAAGCAACAATAACTCAGATAAGTCCTTATAACCAAGATGAGCAGAAGAGCTACGGTAGCAGAAGACCGCACTGGTCCCCTGAGAGAGATGGACAGATCAACTATTACTCATCATAGGGAAAAATTCCTTTATTACAAAAACCCCATAAACAGACATGAGAACAGGAAACTGAGGTCATCACTGTATGCTTTTTTTCCTAGCTTTAATTTTTTTTTAAGCCTCTTTTGAAGATATTTTAAATTATCTCCAGTAATAGCTGAATCAGTTTGCTCATTAAAGCTAGACTTTTAACAAAGTGTTCAATTGGTTTGGCACATTTAGCCCTCCCACGTAACTCAATACACGTTCTTGGTTTCTTAGTGTTCACGTTGCAGTGAATACTAGGGGAGCTGCTGTTCTGGTTTTCAATAATGCTGGTTAGTACAGTGACCCGGGTTCACCGAAGGACCCGCACAGCCCCCTTTCTCTGACTGACAAAGGAGCATGAACTGATTTCTATTTTTTAGATAGCTCTGATTGTAATTATGTTTAAAATCGCTTTCTTAATATCAGACCTTTTAAAGATATTTTTTTAGCGAAGCTCTAGATTATCATTTTGTGTCAGTAAACCGTCCCACCAAACTCGTCCCTCTGGGCTCCAGGATCCGATATGGAGCCGGTGATACCTTTGGGCGGATCCGGAGTGCCAAAAAGTGATCGAGATCAGGAAGACCAGGCCAAGAGGACGAGTTATTTCTTTATTTTATATATAACGCCTTCGTAAACCCTGTTGACTACAGTCTATTTACCAATACAAGCAAAATTACACATAGGAAACACACAGAAACAACGGAAATCATATTTTGACACAATGCCTTTTCTCAATGGACTCTCAAAGACGCATTTTCAGTGGGGAATGTGTCGAGGTTCCGACTCTGTACCGTGAAAATGTTCAGAACAGAGTGTATGCAGCTGCTTTTAAAAAGCCCAAATAAACTAAATCCCCTTTAGAGTCTTAAGGTTATTTCAGCCTCATCTTCACTCAAATATTTACAGCATCTCCAAGATCCCACTGGGATATTTTGATCGATTCCAACACGACAAATGATTGATTATTGATCAGTGTGTTCTGCAAATGAATCAGCTCTTCTTTGCGCTTCGGCAGCAACTTTATGAATGAGGAAATGAATCAGCTGGCTCAGGTACAGCATGAAGGGAGGAGATAGAGGGACACTCAGAGTTTGTTGAAGAAAATCTGGCAGCGAGCAGGATTAGTTCACGGAGTCTGTTACCCCCGGTAACTGACTCGGAGTTGAGGTTTACTCTGTCTGTAGCAGAAAACCTGGACTTGCCCTCAACCCAGGGTTAACAAACTCAGAGCTGATAGCTAAACCCGCTTCCCGGAATAAGACCCAGCGGCCCATCGGCTGTGAACAGGTAGAAGGAAAGGTAGGAGCTGCCAGTGATTATAACTGCGATTTATTGACAATAAATACTCAAATATCTTCAGGGTAACTGTGGCAACCAAGACATTGGAGATTTTGAAAATGATGGTAATGTGTGCATTTTAACCCAAATTATTATTTAAATTAGTTTTTTAATTGTCTGAACAGTGTGAGAAAACACTTCTTAAACTGGAATAAATAACATAATATAATTAAAATAACATATAGGCCATGTATTCAGTGGTGTTGCTTGTCTGGCCCACTTGAAATCAGATTATGCTGAAGTAAAATAGTTTCTCTTTTAAAATGAGTTCTGTGATGAAAATCATTTGCTGCAGTCTGCAGAACAGGAGTGTCTGGATGCACCTGATAAACAACAGCGCTTTGACTTCCTAGATAAGAAGATGACATTTAGAAAAATGTTGGCCTGTTGTCTGAGTCATGATTACCGTCGACAGTGGAATCTTAGTGCAACAAAAGGTCAGATCAACTTTAAAATACTGTTGATCCTCAGACGTTTACATAAAAATACACTTTTTGAGTACTTTTTTGGATACTGATCGTTACAGGTCCTTGTCTCTGTTCCTCTACATCATTGAACTAGAGCATTTTTGCTGTTTAAAAGTATCATATTTACGTGAAATGAACATGCTTGTCATATTGTCTAAGTTGTTCTGTTGCCACGGTTACCCCACCAAGGAGGCAGAGGCAAGAGGTGGGTGCAGGGCAGAGAGCGGGGAATCGTCTCCAAAGTGGAAAGCCCCTCAAACGCCTCTCTGTTGCACTCAGTAATGAAAATGTCAAAAGGGATCAAACTTGCCATGAAGAAAGGCATCACTGAGCATCATCACATGCTCTGCTCAGCTCAGGAATGGGCCTGGGATTTTCACCGGGAACCATCAGACAATCAGCACATAGTTGTGGTAGACTTAGGAGAGATAAGTTCTAGGAGTTGATCCAGATAGGAATCCAATAAAAATATTTATATTATATTTATAAATATATATCAAACTGTGCCAAATTGGGGGACGTCTCAAGAGAATATGACAAACTAATCTGAATCTCTTTCAGGATCTACAAAATCAATTTGTGCCTGATGTGGAAGGAGAAAAAAGAAAGAAAGAAGAAGATACATAGCCTCTTAAACATGAAGCAATAACGTGTTTGGTCTAAACTGAATATATACCAATAAAGTAAATTTGACCAGATTCATTTTTCATTTAAGATTTTACTCTGTAATTAAAGGTAATCAAATTAATGAAAATCAGCATTTTTAGCATAAATATGTTTTGAGTGTTGGTGGTCTGCACTCTCAGACTGGTCTGGTTCTGTTTGTACTGACATCAGTTCCAAATTCACAGTAACAACTTTTATTGTTTGTTACTGTAACAGTAACTGTAACAGTAACATGCATATAATAAGTCTAATTAAGCACAAGTGTCTAATTAAAATCTTTCAGCTGCATACTTTAGATGACACTCCAGAGACTCCCTCCGTTCCCCTGCCTCACATTTACCATTCATTCATTTTTTGCATCTTAACCATCTTCCAACCTTCTCCTCAGATGTTGACTATAAAGTGTGTGATGTTGGGTGACCTTGAAGTGGGGAAAACCTGCCTGTTCATGTCCTACACAGTCAACAAGTTTCCCTCTGAATACCTGCCCACGGTGAGGTGAAAGTCTGCAGACATGCAGCAGCATTCATTTCACTTCATTCCTTGTAACACAGTGTGCAGCTCTTTCCTGTCACACTGGAAGTGTTTGCATCTACAGTATGCAGGTTACACAATCTCTGCAGTGAACAAAAGGAGAAAGGCGTCAGCTGTGCTCATAGCACACGCATATTTTTCTGCTTCACTGAGAGGTTATCAGGCTCATTGCAGCTCCACTTTATTTTGTTAAAGAGCAGAAATGATTGCAAAAGGTTATGATAAATACAAACACCATGTAACATCTAGGTTTTTAATAAACTGTGCTAGGGTTTTTATGCATAGAGGAACTTTTAGCGCTCCCTTTCAAAACTGTAATGAAGCTATTACTATTTATGAACCCATAATATTATACAGAGGAGTGTTTTTAATGGCTCTATTTGTGTTGTGTTGAAAAACATGCAAGTTAAAGACCGCTGATGATGAAAAAGATTTTTTGTGTAAGGATCCTTGGTCAAGATACTGAACTCCAAACTGCTTTGATAAATCAGTGTGAGTGCATGGAATAAATCCAGTTTTATTTTGAAGAACATCTGTAATCAAGTCCTTTTCTCAGGTTTACTTCCTTCCTGTTGTCTCTTTCTTATTCTCATTCCGCGGCCTCTGTCTCCTCCAGGTGGTGAACACTTACTCCATGACGGTGATGATCAGAGAGGAGGAGTACACTCTGAAAGTGTGCGACACTTCAGGTAAAAAAAAAAAACATTTCTGCTCTCAGTTTAATAACTAATGAAATTCTCTGTTGTATAATATCGATCTTCATAACAGCAGCAGTCACATACATATAGTCGTAGCAATATTTCCTATAACACTCAGAGCTGATTGTGATGAGCAGTATCCCCACCGCTGATGAGATAACACACACAAGATTTATTCAAGATTCAAGAAGTTTATTGTCTTATACACTGCAAAACACAAGTGGTTACGTAGAGCAATGAAGTTATTACTTTGCAAGTTCCCTTCACACAATTAAATAAACAGCTAACTAAAATAAAGACTACACTTAACTCTGAGCTTTGAAAATAATAAATAAAGTAAAACAAGTGCTTATGTAGCTTATGTGTGGCTGTAGTCAGAATTTAAAGTGGTGATATGTACAGAATATGCAATATTAAAGTTGTTTATATTGTATGAGGTTTTATTATATTGTATATAAATGTACAAAATTGCAAATTTACAGGTCAGAGATAATCACAATTTTTGTTTTCAGTGTTAGAAATTCAAGTGAAACAAATTAAATAAACAAACCTATAATTAGATACAAAGGTTTAGACTGCAGTTTAGTGTTGACCATAGCCTGTATATAAAAGATGGACATCTTTTATTTACTTGTGAGGCAGTCCTCAATGAACAAGTGATTTATTTAATTTCTCCATGCAAATAAAATGGCGGGGGGGGGGGGGGG
>VUQG01031684.1:0-11046 GCA_015106755.1 Etia nguti | reverse complement strand
ACATAAAATCAGTTCGCGGTAAGTAAGCACAACCAGAATTCATACATAAGGTGCACTTTTGAGAAAATTAAAGGATTTTAAGTGCGCCTTATAGTTTGAAAAATACAGTACTGAAAAAGTTCTTGTGCTTAAAGTGCTTCACTGAACTGAAATTTAAACTTAAAATATCTCAAGATATATAAAATAAAAAGAAAGTAAAGTGCCTCAAAGGCTTCGAACTGAACATCTCAGTATCTGAACATCTTAGCTTAGGCATGGGCATTTGAGAGTTTCCGCCCCTGACTATCTCTGATTGGTTTAGACCACGATATGGGCATAATGTGTGTCTGCTGTTGGCCACACAGAGACTTTCAGAGTTGCGGAGACTTTTTTTTTTTAATTACTCGAATGGCTGGTCGCATCTGTTTTTTTTAGTCGCACCATTGAGAAATTAGGTCGCATTTGCAACATAATCGGTTGCACTCTAGAGCCCTGTTGTATGGAAGGCAATAAGTTTAAAAAAAAAAAAAAAAAGGTAGATGAGCATGTACCTCTCGGACGTAGGGCCCAGAATTGTAAAAAGAGAAACATTTTAGTACCCTGGACTACACAATCAGTGTAGTCTACATCAGATCTACTCAAGTTGAAATGCTGATAATGTTGTATTAAATGGTACAAGACATTTAGTTCTTGATGTTTATGTGTAAGGACATGGATAGGCTATTCTAAAACAGCGGATGTAGCTAAAATTAACGCAACTCCATCCACCGGGAAGTTGTGCACTTCCTCCAGGTGCTCCTAATTCTTTCTCAGGCTGAACCTAAAGAAATGCACATCTTCACTGAGGCGTTGTGAACAAAAGGACCAAGAGGAGTCATCATCAACAAAAATTTCCAATCTCCAAATGAAAGACTAATGTAGTGCACCCAACAGAGCATTTTAAGTAATGAGAATCTGTCTAAAGCAAATCATCTCCTGCCATGTATTACATGTGAGAGAGAATAACTGCAAACAGAGTCCCAGGTTTTCCTGCCAAACAAAAAAGAAAAGAAATTTCCTAAAAAGACAGGCCTAACTCATGTTTATTTAAAAAATAAGCACAAAACCTCTTTCCATTTGGAAAAACCTTATCACACTGTGTTTGTAAGATAGCTATCATTACATTAGGCCTGTATTGTGTCAATGAGAAGAGATGTTTGATGCCAAACTGTTTCCTCCAACAGAAAGTCACTAAAGGAGCACGGCACAAGATCGTTATCAGCATTCAGAAGCTCAAAGAGAGGCAGAACCTACTCCGGAGCCTGGAAAAGGTCAGAAGGACTACATATTGCATCCAGCCCACCTCAAATCTTATTTGGTGTTATTTGTTTTGTTTATTTAAAATTGTTTACTTAGATTATAATCTTAGCAGAGACCACAGGACTAAGATCTTCACTCTAACCCAGGGTGTGTGAGACAGAGTGAGAGGGTTGGGCATTCTGAGCTGGTGTTATGTATCTGATATGACAGCTAAGGGAACACTTAATCCAGGAAAGAGACTTTTGGGCTCCGAATTTAAACTCATCTGCCTCCCCCACCCCTCCACTCTTTCATTCAGCCTTCAGAGCAAGACAATGACGCTCAAGGGCAATCCACAACTTCTTGAGGCAGCTAAATTCAGGCTTAACCTTTTCATTAATGATTTCATCAGTGACGAATCACTTTAAAAGCATGTTACTGTGCATTTGAAGAGCCTGGGAAACAGGACACCTGCTGCTTGGTATTTTGAGTTCACACAGACTTGTCTACTGCTTTGAAGTGTGTAGTGTAGGAGGGAGGGTGATATGACATGTGTGGACATAAGTGAAATTAAGATGTATTTTTCCCTTTTCTGTACAATTTTGAACAATTTGCTGTGTGATGATAGGGTGGAGTAAAGCATACTTATCAGAGAATAAAGTCACACTCCCTCTATCTGTGTTGTAATCTGAGCTTCTGTGTTTTGAAGCCAGTCACGCCTTGCGTGGGTGTTGTTGCATGTGAGTCTGTTTGAAACGGTTGGCTCATTATCATAAAAAGAGTGAAAGTGAAAGTAAAACTGAGATGGCAGAGTGCAATCTGGAGCATTTGGTCAGTGCTCCTGAAGAAGAAGAGCACTGATTAATCAATTGACTTATCCAAATCTAGGTCATTGGGGTTGGATTTTAAGCACCACCTTCCTCTTTGCTCCATCTTTACCAGCTTGTCTTCTCTCAGCTGGCTTCTATTCCCATGCCAGCTGAGAGATGTGATCTCTTCAGCATGCTTGGGTCTGCCCAGCGTGTCAGAAGCTTTGGTAATAGCTTAAATGAAACGTGGAGGGAGGTGTGTCTGTTTGTTTTTGCTTGAGATGCTGGTCCGCTTGTGCAACATTGTGATTCTGAATTTCAAACATTACACCTTAAATATTCGTCATCTAGGTTAGAAGTGGCACATTTTTGCGTAAATGTTTTTACATAGAGGTGGTCCCCGCAATGATACAATTCATCTGTCAGTTCATTAGATTTCAGTATTTCAGAGTCTGTAAAGTAAAAACCATCTTTACCTGATGTCATTTGCTGCCACCAGGATGTGTTGGAGGGCGGTAATCTTCGTGCCCCACTCCAGGAGCTCCACCAAATGATCATGACTCCTATTAAGGCTTTCAGTGGTGGCGAGGAGGCCTCTTTGCATCGCCCTCTGCTGACCCCGGAAGGCAAAAGCGCCGCACCTGGCTCCCACCTGAGTGGGGGAAGTGGAGGAGAGGCTGAGTCTGGCACCAGTGTGATCGCTGAGGGGGATATACCTGGTCAGTTCACTCGTGTTATGGGCAAAGGTGAGCTCCTCACACCAACACGCAATTGAGATTGATTTCTGGGGCTAAGGGAGGAGTTCGTTTTAATGTCTGTGTTTTCATATCTGTTCCATCCACAGTTTGCACACAGCTGCTGGTGTCAAGGTCAGACGAGGACAACATCAGCTCCTACCTTCAACTCATTGACAAGTGCCTTATCCATGAGGTAGCCACCCCCTCCTTTGATGTTTATATCTGATAGTAGTATCCGTTCAATGCAATTCATTTTTTCCTCCAAATTCCAAAATACATTTTCAGTCAATGAAAGGTATCAGCAAATAGATTTGTAAATATTTATAGTGGTTCACAGATATTATAATAATATTCACCATTATTTTAACTATGTTTATTACCAATATGTATGTTGTTTAAATGGATTAGCAGCACAGGAGTGAATTTGATATTAATATATTTGACATTTTTGACAGTTTAGCTAGTAATAATATGTTTAAGTAAATCAAATACAGAAGAGATTTACTTACCATGAATAACAGATCATTTCTATTAGCCACTCTTTTTCTTTGTCTGTTAAATGTCTTGTGTTTTTGCCTAGCATCATTGTGCTTTGGTGTAAATGTGCAGTGTGCCATGAGCCACACTGAGCCATGTTCTTCAGCAGTAATGCTTCACTTCACCCCTGATTTTATAATCCCCATTCTCCCTTGTTCTCAGTCCTTCACTGAGACGCAGAAGAAGAGACTGTTGTCATGGAAACAACAGGTCCAGAGGCTGTTCCGGTCCATTCCGAGGAAAAACCTGCTTGACATTGCAGGGTACCGACCGCAGAGGAGGTATGCACACAGATGGGCAGTAGTCTTAATTTTTCAGTGGTATTTCCTGTAATAAAGACAGTTGAAAATCAAAGTTTGAAGAAATTTGATAAAACAATTTTTAAAAAAAGACAGATTTCTATGTGAAAATGATTAAATAAGTGGGAAACAAAAGTTAAAGGTGTTAAAATTTACTGAATCATTTTTACACAAAATACTTTTTTATGTCTAACAGTTAAAGAATTAATGTAGACAACAAAGAAGCCAGTTCAAGTTAGGTTTGAGGAAAAACTGTTCTGCATTCATGTGCAGTGTTGTAGCTTTGAGATGATTATACTCTACTAGACTAAATTACTTTCAAACTAGCACGTGCATTAAATGTCAATTTAAAACTCTTTTAGTCAAGTGAAATTTGTATATAATGGTTGTTTCTTTCTATCCAGCAGCACAGCTTCCTGAAAATGGAAGAAAATTGGAGTTGGCATAATTATTTTACAAAAAGAGTCTTCTGTGCTTCATATTATTTAAATGCACAGCTGCTGTTCTTTTTAACATCCAAACACCTTAGACAGTGCTCGCCTCTATCCAGCTTTTGTTTTGTCCTGTTGCAGCCGCTTTGGCCAATCCAACTCTCTCCCTACCGCTGGCTGTGTTGGGGGCAGTGTGTCAGCCAGGAGGAGCCTTCACCAGTTCCAGATACCCTCTCGGAGTTTGCCGGGTGCCAGGCTGGGCCTGCTGGGCAGCGGGGGGCTGCTGGGACCCACACCTCGTAGCTCCAGCAGCACACCCACCGGCCCCAAGCAAGGAAGACATGTGAGTTCGAATAAGCAGATTGTTCGAACCAGTTAGCAGAGATGAGTAAATGAACAGGAAGAGCAGGACACTTGGCTGTCCAGTGGACAACAAGGACACACATAGGAAAACCAACATATAATAACCAACTTGTATTACCAGCATTGTATAATCTACAACATTATCAGCTAATTTGTGGGTATTAATCATCTTCAGTTAATCTGTCCTTATGTTGTGGATTAGCTATTACAGTTTGAAAATATTTGAAAGCTTTTTTTTTAAAATAAATCTAGAAAAACCAGGTTTAATGTTTTGTTTTGTTTTTTGTTTTTAACAACTAAACAAAAACTTAATCAGCTGTCACATCCCTAAACTCTTCAAAGCCTTTTTTTAAATTACTTCCACACACTGGGTATGTTGAGGACGTTTTGGTAAACTGGGAGGTACTTACATAGCACTGTTCTACTTAGTCTGAGCACTCACAGCCCTTTCTACTGCACATCTCATTCACCCAATGTCACACCTACAATACTTTTATCTATTCCTTAGCCCTTTTTGTCTAAAATTCACACAAACTCCCACTCCAATAGATGGGCGACAATCTTACCCAAGCATACTTTGACATGGACTGAACAACAGGGGACTGAGTCGCTAACCTCAGCATGCTTTACCACCTGACCCACAGCCCCTCGCAGTGTTCCCTCTCTTTTCAGCAGACTTGGTTTATATAGATTCAGTCATATTTATGTTTACTATATACTACAGCATGTACTGATTCCTTAAGTCTGACTTAAATCATTACTAAATGGGAGTTAAATTGTGTGTTTAAAGGGACTGTGGTGAATGGCAGTGGTGTATGTGACTGTACAAAGGAACATTTTGTAGTGCGTAATAATACATTCCAGGATGTTTACAGTACCTCGGGCAGCAGAATTCCTTCTTCAGCATGTATTCTGCCTGAAATAGTCTTTTTATTCCATGACAAAGAAATGCAGGGTGAGGAAGAGTAACAGTGGTGGTGGTGTCTGGCGAATGAAGTGAGGTGGATGGAACTCATAGGCAGGTCACCCCACATACCAGAGGCTCTGCGTCAGTGCAGAACATTGAAACAGGAGGAGCTGTGGAGCTGTTTCAGGCCCATCCTGGCACGCTTGTGTCTGGGCTGACCCAGTTCATTGGAAACCTTTCTGTCCCTCCTTCTCTTTCCCTCCCTCTCTCTCACTCTCTCATCCTTTACAATGGGAGGAAATACCTCAGTTCCTCCTCATCACGCTGGACCTTCTTGTGTGTGGATGTGCAGTGAGAGGAGAAGGAGAAGGAGGGCGGGTGGGGAAATGTGTGAGTCATATTTTGGGAGAGGTAGCCGTGCCGTTGAAGGAGGAGGGACAATAAGCGAGAGAGGGAGTGTTTAAGTGTGTGTCTATATATATGTGAGAGAGAGGGGGCCAGTCAGAGGCAGTGAGAACAGTGCACAGGCATTTCCTGTTTTTCCCAGCAGCGCTGGAGGGCCGTCCGGGGGAGGGGGGATTGGTAAGGGATAGAGGTGAGGGGAGGGGCATGTGGCAGTGCTGTTAGGGGTATAATGGGCAGGTTACAGTGAGGAATTCATGTGGTGAGTGTCTGAGACTGTCATTAGGTGTGGGCTAGACATTCAGACAGGAGTGTGGGGAATGAAACTATTTGAGAAGTTGTGGTCTTACATGACTTCTCTCAAGCTTGCACATTTCATGCATGTTTTTGATCAGTGAAGGTTTTAGCCAAAGCGCTGATGTGGGGAACAGTAGGGAAGTTGGAGCAGAATCTTTGGTCTTGTAATTTGTGCATTGAATTATAGTGAAGAAATGGGATTTTGCCTATTACATTTCTCTATTTAATCTTAACTAAGTAATCCACAGAAGTTCATTCTTATGGACTAGTACTGTTCGTTTCAAATAAAGCAGCAAATTCTCAAAACTAACTTTCCTTGCATCACAAAAGGAAAAAAAAAACATTTGTCGTGCACCCCAGCTGCACATTCATTCGTAATAATATGAAGTTACAAATAATTTTTTTCCCTTTTTTTACTGGCAATGTCTTGATAGTGATCCAGCAGAATTTTTGTGAACATTTTAGTTAACTACATTTTGAGAGCAGAAGCAAAACATTTTGTACAGATTTTAAACCCATTCCACTGAGACTGAGGCTTCATTGCGCATTCTCTGCAATGTAATCTTGAAATGTTCTCCTCAGGGTCCATGGTTTGCCAACCCTGGAGGAAGTAACAGCATGCCCAGTCGCACCCACAGCTCCGTGCAGAGGACACGTTCCCTACCAGTTCACACCACACCACAAACCGTGGTCACGTTCCAACAAGCTGGTAAGTAGTTCCGGGACACACTAACATTTACTTTAACTAATTACAACACAAACATTTACTTTAACACCTTGGAACTGGCAGGAATGTCGGCTCATTAATTCATCTGCATTGATGGCGCTGACAAAACATCAGCGTGGTATCTGCTGACAGCGGGGCAGCTGGAAGGAGTCACACTTCAGGGACGGGCTGAATAAAGTAGAATCCCCCAACTAAATTATATGTGTGTTAATCATGTAGCCTTGTCTTGTTCTATCTTGAGGCTTTGAGCGTGTCAGCTAAATTACAAGTGTTTCTGATGGGGGGGTTAAAAAGAAATTTTATATGGAGCTCAGGAAAAGAGCCAATAAGTGGTGAATGTTGGCCTTTATGCATTTGTAGATATAAACAACTGTACATGCAGCCTGTTAGATTTTTTTCCTAGCCATTTCCTAGTTTTTATTTATTTATTTATTTTTTTCCCCACACTGTGGCTACTGCTCGGAACTTTCTGGAACTTTGCCATCTCTGCCTATGCTGTTTGAGAGGATTCTATTCTTTTTTTTAAATGATGCTATTACCATCTTCATTTAAACATCTTACTGTTGCCGAGCAAATCAACACTCACGTTATTTATGCCAGAAACTAGCAGATTATATGTATGAGCAGGAGAGCAGAACAAGAGCTGATATCTCAGCAGAAATTCAGTAGAAGACACGCAGTACAGAGATGGAACAAGACATTTGTCTGACTCCAGACAACAGAAGCTGTTGAAGAAGGGGACACGCATCTCTTGTTTTTCCCTCATGGGGTAACAGAGGTTACTAGAATATGAAACGGAGTGAGAAACTAAGTAATTTTTTCCTTGAGCATCAAATATTATGGGTTTCACAAAAACACTGCTGCATGAAAAGACCCTGGATCTCATCATTACCACTCACTGTTTTCAGATGCTTCCTGGCAAACACAACCAAATTTAAGAGGGGCAAGGAAGGAGGGGCAGCACTTGCTGCTTTTATTAACAGCAAATGGTGCCACCCTGGTCACATTACCATGAAGGATCATTTCTGCAGCCCACATATTGAAGTGTTAGTAGCGGAGTTGCATTATATTACATATCCAAGCAGTGTTCATGCTATTTTGTTGGCTGATTACATTTCTCCTTTCACATGCTTGTCAAACATGACTTATATCATCAAGTCTGTTACTGTAAGACTACTCTCTGCACCCTTGTACTTTCCTCATGACTTCTGGGGACTGAAATGAAGTGACTTTGTTCCAATTTCACTCAGTTTGTGGACTTCACTACCAAAAGATATGCGCCCCTGCTCTGTGCTGACATTAAGGCCTGCAGCTCTCAGAGCAAAACCTAAATGCTTTCACTTGGCACAGCTGAAACTGTGAAGAAGTGGTCTGAAAGCCCATGTGTTTCTTCGGCAAAATTATTTTTAAAGCTTGGAAAATGAAAGATACTCAGTTAAACAACCTCAGTGTATGCCATCTTCTTGTGGACACCTCTGTCGTTGTACAAACTATCCGCTGTTTTCTAAGCTAGCCCTGGGTTTCCAAACACATCAAGACACTCCTGAGTGAGACAAAGAGGGTATTTTGTTCAACTCCAAATCCATCCAATAAAAAGATGCTCCTAACACCATAAACCCTCAGTACCCCTCAGCTGTGTGTCATACCCCAGCGCTGCTTTAACCTAAGTTAACAATCTGAGCTGGGACCTGAAGGCCTGCCTGTAATGTCCATGTGTGCACCAGTCACTGTAACCGCGGGAGCCAAGCAAAGTGACCTGTAGTAGCCTCTGCTGATTGCTACTTGTCACTAACAGTGGACAGTAATAGGAGGGGTCATGGCTAAGCTTTAAAGGCACTACAAAGTACAGAGTATTTACCATTTCTATGGACAAGCCGGGACAGAAATATCTCTTTTTTAGAATGAAGAGGAAAAACAGATTTTAAAAAGACCAAACGAGAGGAGCAAAATTAGGTGGAGGGAGAGAAGTAGAGGCTATGTGAGAGAGGAAGAGATGGAGGCTGGGAGGGAGGAAAGAGTCAGAGGAGTCTCACAATGAGGCTCTTTGTGCAGTGAGGACGGGGCTCCCTGGCCCGCTTTCCTTCTCTCACTCATTCACTTTCTTTCTTAGATTCCCCTCTCTCTTTTTTCCCCTCCTCCCCCCTTCTCTCCATCTTTGACAACTCTGCAGAGTCATGTACACATAAGTTGCTCTCAAGGGTGATTAAAGCTGTGTCTGGCCAGGGTAACTGATGTGAAAGGCTATACATCCCTCACCTCTCCAACCACACTCTCTGACTGATGTGCCTTCCTCTTTGCCAACATTTGAATAAGGTTCCTCATTAAATGACAAACAAAGTGGTGGAGGATAAAGAAATAAGTGTATGTTAGATGTTTGGATGTTTTTGTTTTTTGCTTGTTTCCAGCGTGTGTGTTTGTGTAGCTCTAAGTCTGTACACGGGGTTGGTGGGGTGTGGGGGAAGAAGGGGTGATGGTAGGGATTTGGACCCTATAAATAGCCCAGTGCAGACTACTGGGCCTAACTCTGCTTGTCTCTCTTTCCACAAGAGATTTTCACTGCCCAGTCTGTGTTGGAGACTCAGCTAGGGACTAAGTGGTTTGAAGTGGTTGCTAGGTTCCTATTTAGGCTGCTACACACAAAATTTGCCAACACGCAGGCCCTTGGGTTAGCATGCTAACTTTACAACATAACTCTTTTTTTTAATTGATTTTTTACAATAAATTGCTTCCTTCAGGAAGTCAAGTTCACGCTTTGTGCTCGATATTTTCACTGACACTGTTGTTGTTGATTTCAATATGTTTTTGTATCTGCACAGATCTTCAGTTACCAGTGACAGAGCCAGACATCAATAATCGCCTTGAGTCTTTGTGTTTGAGTATGACCGAACACGCCTTGGGAGGTACGTTTTTCACTGATCCTCATATTTAACTGGAAAATACAATGCCATGATATGAATAGCTTAGTTTGGCTGAGGACAAGAAGAAGAGCCTTTTATAAAGGAAGTGCTCTAATAATCTGTGTAATCAACAATATAACGTTGCCCACGTTGCCCAGAGGATTTTCTTACCATGTTCAGGTCGTATTTTGTTTTTGACACAGGAAGCAGTAACCAGTAACCTGTTTATGTGCAATACTATCTATTCTGTGTTTCTATCATATGAGAATTGGGACATAAATAGTAAGCAGCACACTTTTGCTCTGTCAAAGTCAGCTGGTGTCTTACTAAGGCTTGAGCTCCTCAATTGATTTTAACATTGATGTAGGACCTGATTGGCCCCTCCCAACACTGTTAGCTTTTACAGCTTTAGATTTTGACTCCAGACTTGTTGGAGGACAACAAGGATTTTTCAGATGCTTTTGATTTTGATGTTTAAATCTGGAAAGGTAGGTCCAAAACATGGTAAGTTGGAAAACTGACAGCGACTCTGGCAGCAGTAAAGGCAAGTGCATTTAAGACAAGGGAGATAAATGGAATAACCACAGTAGAAAAAAAGCTAGTTTTAGCAGCCAGTATATTATCAGGTATGAGCTGCAGTGCAACTTGGAGCAATGTGACTTTTTGATCTGTCTAACCCAGTGGATCGCAAACTTTTTTTGCTAGGCCCCCCTGGCACAAACACATCCTCCAACCACACACACCCATATACTGTTTTCAAACTCCATTGCAGTTTATTTCACACCTCAAACCTTTTGTAAACAATTAAACAAATAAAAGTAAACTGCAATAAATTACTGCAATAAAATAAACTACTACCTCTTTTACACCACAGCCACACCTACACGGGTATTTTTTGAAAACGCAGCTTTTTTTATGCGTTTGGGCTTTTCGTCCACACATAAACGGCGTTTTGGATCACTGAAAACAAAGATTTTTAAAAACTCCTGCCAGGGTGGAGATTTTTGAAAAGTCAGTTTTTGCGTTTACCTTGTGGACGAGGAATACAGAGATTTAGTCACGCAACGTCAAAGCTGGGCGCCTTTTTTGACGTAGCGCTGCCATGTTATTGTTTATATGAGACGAATTTCTACAATGGCGGATAGAGACAAAATACTGTTGCTGTTAATCTTACTATCTGCAGTTTTTGCATGCTTACATATACACACGCAGTTACTGTCCCTCCATTTAGAAAGACAGAGGCGTCAGAGGGAACTTTGGAGGTGGCGTCTACATTCAGAACAAATTCTGCCGGGGATACCTACCTTGGCACCACCATTCTGCAGGTGAAGCCAAAGGCAAGATATGCTTTATCATAGTTTCTAGTCTTTGGTTTGGAAACAT
>VUQG01031680.1:0-18556 GCA_015106755.1 Etia nguti | reverse complement strand
TGCAATCACAGCATTGTAAGATGGCGAAAGATGTACCCTTAGGCCCCCTCCTCGATTCAGAGATGGTCTTTCCCTTTTCACGTAAATGGCTTCCTTCACTCCGCGCTCAAACCAGCGTTCCTCAACCATTCCCCAACTCTCTGTGAATGGTACTCACGGCCATTGATCAGTGGTCTTTGATCAGTGGGTTTTGGTCAGTGGTTGTTGATCAATGGTCATGAGAATTTGCATAATTAAGATTAAGGAACTGACCTCCCAGCCCATTGTTCCTTCAGTGGGCTGGTTTCAGTCGTTATGCAAATGTACTGTTTATAAGATTGGGGAAACCTGCAGTCAGCTGAGACTGAAGAAGTCACTTGGATGAGTGACGAAATGTTTCTCCCACAAAACGCTACATCCAGATGAACAGAATCAACTTTTGGAGATTTACTTTCCTGGATGATTGAGAATGCATCAAGACATATTTCAGATATTAGATTTTTGCATCCAAAAGACAAATCCAATGAATTTCATTCTGAAAAGGAATATTTATTTTCTGCCACCAAAAAAAAAATCTTGCTATCCAGCTAAGGGTCTGTGACTTCCCTCCATCTATCCCGTCAGACTCACCTGGAAGCCATCCGGAAGTATTTCTGAATAAAGTAGCAGGTGACGGCCAGCGGCAAAAGGGCGATGAGGAAAACGGGTGTGACGTAGGAGATGACACCCAAAGCGGACACGCATAGCAAGGTGGAGCGGGAGAGGCACTCGAGGGTGGTGGGAATGTGCTGGTCGATTGTGTTGGTGTCGGTGGAAAATCTGTTGAGGATGCTGCCGAGAGGAGTGGTCTCAAAGAGCCTGAAGAGAAGAAAGAGTAAAATTCACTGTACTTTATCATTAAAATTACCAGATTACTCCCTGAAATACTGCCCGCTTATCAAAAATGCTTCCGCTGGAGCTCTAACAGGGACTAGAAAGAGATTAGCTTCTCTTCATTGGCTCCCTGTTAAATCCATAATTGAATTTAAAATCCTTCTCCTCACATACGAAGACCTGAGCTCCATCATATCTTAAAGACATTAAAGTATCATATTATACCAAATAGAGCACTTGGCTCCCTTAGATGTGCCTCTACTTTTAACATTAGACCTAAAAGCTTTTCTTTTTGATAAAGCTTTTAGGTAGGGCTGGATCAGGTGACCCTTAACCATTTGTTATGTTGTTATAGGCTCAGGGTGCTGGGGGACTTCCCATGATGCACTGAGCATTCTCCACTTGGCTCTTTTCCACTCTCCATGCAGTTCTGTGCTTCTACTGCATGTCATTAACTTTGTGTTCCTCTCACCCCCAACCACCTGGGGTCTCTTTCTCTGATATGGGACCTTGCTCGCAGGGGATCCTTTCTATGATCCTGTTAAGTCTGAACGTAAAGTGTCTTGACATGACTGATTTAATGTCATAAGATTATTTCAAAGATCAGAATTATACAAAAAAATAAAAATAAGATTCAATATTTTTCTGCTCAGAAACAGTGTGGATGCTTCTGCCACTGAAAAAAAAATTCCACCTCAAGATTTTGACTTTATAACTCAAATATTTGTTATTTTCTCAAATTTGAGTTATCTTCAGAAGCTTGATTTAATAAGTTAAAAATTCAACATACCAAATTTTGAGCTAATAATCTGAAACGTTGACTCACAGGTGGTAATTGATTTTTTCCAGAGTTGTCTGGCTCAGGTTACATTCTTTCGTGTGAAATCTGCACAGTATGTTAATGCAGCTTCTTTATGTGTATATACAGTGCTTTCCAGTGTGTCTTGAGGCAGGTGATGTCTCCTGGGTTTTGCATGAGGAAAGCAGATGGTGCTCAGAGTAATGAGGCAAAAAACCTTTTAACTGTGTTTTCTCTTAAATCATCAGCAAGCACACATCTTTCTCTGTCTCTGCCCGTTTTCACACATCAAGGCATGCACACACACACACACACACACACACGTGCACACAGACAAACACACAAACGCGCTGAGCGTCGCACCTCATGGGGGCCAGGATGATCTTGTTGAGCAGGTTGTGGTGGAGCTCTTTGGCCGCTTTCAGACCGGTCCACTCCACAGCCACGGAGGTGGCGAGACAGAGGACGATGCCCAGGCAGCAGAGCACACTGAACACTGACAGATACCAGGAGTGGCTGAAACCACAGTCCTATAACACACACACGCACATATCACTCATTCACATTTCATCAATTTCACACAGTTTTCACTGGCACAAACCCTTTTTTAAAATAGTATTTTATTTATTTATTTTATTTAAAAAAAAAAAAATAGACCTAATATCAAGATCTTAACCATTTACTAATGACAGAGTTAAGAGAGAGCACTATGTCCTCTGAAGGAGCAGTGGCCAAGAAACAAAAGCTCTAGCACCAAACATTTAAATCTAAATGACAGCAAACATATAAAGACAAGCTTCAGGGCATGATTGTGAGGATTTTATGGTTATAATGGTTTCCATGCAGTCCTGCATGAATTGATTAGATCTCGTAAGTCAGCTGATCACAAAGCAAACTGAACTGATGATTATGCTGCATGAGTGAAACAGTTGCAGCACAGCATGCGTCATTTGGCTAAAATCTGTGATTTGTACATAACCTGCTCTCCCTGCTGAGTCACAGTGATCTAAATTTAAACAAAAGCCAGGAAGCATAATCTAAATGCAGGTCTGGCACCTTAAACTGATGGATGGGTCTTTAAAAATAAATAATTCCAAAAAAAGCTGGGAAAGTGTGCATAATGTAGTTAAAAACAGAATTCAGTGAAATGCAAATATCACAAAGCCACATTTATTCACATTAGAACACAGAAAACATATAAAATGATAAGATGTACTATTTTAAGGAGAAAAAGGGGTCATTTTTTAAAATTTGATGTCATCAGCACATCTCAGAATATATAATTGGGATTTTAGATGGACTCATTACAGTCTCAATATTAATGTTAGCTTGCTTATTTTTTATATACAGTGAAAAAAAAGTTGCAGGTAGGACCTCTAAAAGAAGAGAAAATATATCAGAGATATCACCGGAAAAAAAGACCCTTTAGCTGCTCATCACACAGCCCAGTTGCCACTTGTGACATGAAGCATTTCCACTATCTAATCCTCTCATTGCTCAATTATTTCCTCTCTCTAGAAGGAGAGAAGCAGTGTGGCATTTATGTGAAGTGGCCGAGTGTGCGTTTGTCAGAACAGGACTTCTGAGAGTCCCCTCGTGGATTAGTCTGTAGCACAGTATAGATTAGATAAAGCTGGCAACTACGCACTGAAGTTCAGCCAAACAAGATGTGCTCGGCATTCAAGTGACAATTTATTATCTACGCTTAGCTGGACATCCAGTGGATGTTTGTGCGTGAGAGAAAGAGACAGACGGCTGCTGTTTATATTCAGCAGGACACGGTGCCTTTTATGCAGCCCTCACCCTGAGCCGAGTCCGTCGACGGCCTTCACGTGACCCTGTGAAATGTGACCTGGCATTTCACGCATGCACACATAACACAAACACGCACGCACGCACGCACGCGCAAATACATATACAGCAACTACTGATGACAATGTTGTTTTACTGGTCCTGAAACACAATAGTTTGTTAACAGCCCGTGTGACCTGTTGAATGTGGATGACGCAGGTTAACTCTTTCTCTGCTTTCTCTGAGTGGTTTTTTTATGCACTTATGTTAGTGTGTGAAGGCTACTGACCATTTTTGTTAAGCGGTGACTAAAACAGTCAAGTAGTAAGTAGAAAAAAGGGTTTAGGAAATGCTTTATAGGTGCTAAATCCTTCTACAGTCACCTGGTGTGGACAGAAGGGCATCTTTTACCCACTCAGATTTATGACTCGGTTACTGAGAGTTTAAACTTCTTCATAAATTACAGCACAGCAGCTGGCATTCACATCAAACCTCATACGTGCTTTAACTTGAACATTTTCCATTTGGACACTGACGTTCTATAAATAATTAGTTCAGCTTTAATATTCAGATGAGGCCGAGCTGCAGTTTCTTCAGGGTGTGTTGGTGAACGCTCCGTCTGGATTTGGCAGTGCCTGTGTTAGTGTTGTAGGTCAGCTCAGCTCAACTGAGAATTAGTGAGAATGTTATGTAATTCACGCTGGCCTACAATCACTGACTGTTTTAAATAAACTATTTGCATCTAAATGCATCTTTGTCAAAGCTTATCAATCAATGATTTTCTTTATAAAACATTAGCTGATATTTAACTCTTCTGGAAAAGCATGTTTGGATTATGAGTCACATGTTTTGACTTCATAACTTTTCAAATTGTCACATTTTAGGTGAAAAGGCACAAAGTGAGACAACATTTTATACAATAATTTAAATTGGTGTCCTTTGTATTCATCCCACTAGATGGATCTTGAAAAAAAAAAATGACCCACTGATTGTATTAATGCTGAAATAATTTTTTTAAAAAGGCAGTGCGAATGAAGCAGAAAATACTTTATGGCTCTAAAATATCCCAAGAGAATCAGAAACAAAGAGCTAACTGTCTCAATCAAAAGCTGAGCGGTCCATCCTCCCACCTGTACGATGGTACAGTTGTGAGCCGAGGCGTCTTTCTTGGCTGCGATGACACGTGACGTCCAGTGGGCCAGCCAGTAGTCAATGGCCACCATGAGGGAGTGTTTGAAGAGCTGCGACAGGAGGAGCAGGCTGAGCAGGAGGAGCCCAGCGGAGGACAGGTAGGTGCCGCAGGGGCGCCAGGGGATGGTAGCTCTCTGGCGCATTACCTGCGACAGGTTGTCATCATCTTCGCTCTCCACAGATTCCTCTGGGGTTGAAACAGAGATGAAGTCCAGCGTTAAAGGTTTTGGTTTTGGCCAGTTGTGAGATGTAATTAGGCCAAGTTATCTATTTTGCAAGGACTATATTTTAGCTTTCCTTCTCACATTTTTTTTTTACCTTATGTAAATTTGCTTATTTGTGTCTAACAATGCCCTGCTCTGCTACAACTCACAGCTCAGACGCTCACGACATTTCTTTCTCTCCTTCTAACCTTCTTCCCAAATATTTCATTACCTTCACTTTTCCTCTCTGTCCTCTTTCCTTTTCTGACATATTGCTTAACATTTCTCCTCCTGTGCCAGTCTGACAGTCCACGACTAGCGCAGGAAAGGAGAGAAGTGAAGAAATAACAGACAGAGGTCCAAAGAAGAGGAGAAAGTGTGCTAGAGGCTACAGAAGCTACACTCCACAAAGACAAGCAGATGCTCATTCCCATGAATGGCATGTTTTTAAGGCGCACCAGAGCGACTGACTCGGGGTGAAGAGATAATGTAACGACCTCCAACCTTTTTCCCAACTCGGATTTAAATATATCACATTAAATCAAGCAGCAAGCTTTGGCGCATGAGGCTACATGTGGGCATCTGAGAGGCTCAGACAAGCTGGAGGTGGAGAGGAAGCAAGAGAAAAAGGGAGGAAAAGATGGGGAAATAATGAGTGGTAGGCCTAAAGAAACAACTTCTACTCTCAACTACAGTCATGCTCACACTAAGTAAGCCTTCAAGAGCAAGAGAGACAAATGTTTGGGAGGGGGAAAGAGCAAGAAAATGGATGATGAGATTCTAAAATAGAGAAGCAAACACATGTGCCATTAGCTAGCAGTGTTACAATGCCACAAACGTCTTTTTCTGTTTCAGCTTTTCTTTTTTTTCTTTTTTTCCAAACCATGCTTTCTGGCCACACCTGCTCGATCGAACATGAGGGTAGCTGGAGCCATCGCACAAGTCCACCCCGGGGTGCCACCAGCACACGGGAGACAACACAGAACAAAGATAAAGAGTACAGCCAGTGCACCTTAGCGCTTTTCAACTGCAGGTGCTCATTCAACAGCAGACAAACACACACACACAGATAAAGGATCAGATTCAATGGTTAATCACAGCAGGAGGCGGTGGGAAATAACATGGCGACGTATCCAGTTGCTGAAAAGGTCAAAAGAGGAGCCAAAAGACAAAAAGGGCAAACCAAGATAAGAGTAGTCAATAGCCGCGCAATGTTTGAACTGCATAGACGGGAAGGAATCAAATACAGGGAACTATTAGTCATTCAAATAACTGCAGACATTACAAAAGATGTTAACATTAAAATAAGCTGAATAAGCTTAAGCTCTGATGTAAATCATGCTGCTCCTCAGCAGAGAAGGGGAATTGTCATCCTGCATCTATCATTAAGGGACACATAAGCATTAAATCAGGCTGAGAAGCACCCGCACCAGTCATACACATACTCATTCCAGCTGCTGTCATCATGACCGTTTCCTGTGTCTTCTCACCTTCCTCATCCTCTTCAGTCCTGGCGGCCTCTCTCGAATACATGGCCCTCCGCAGGTTTTTTCTCTCTAGGTCTGTCATACTCTCTGCCACGGTTTCCTGAAGAAGAGATAAACATTGAATTTATTTCAGCATACTAAAAACTTTTCCAACAAACACCCAGGTAATCTAACCTTCATTCCAGACAGAGACAGACTGTCTGTCTCACCTGGATCTAAAAAAGAAAGTGTTCAAATTACACAAATTAAAGATTCCCAGCGCTGATTACATTTTAAAGACTCATTAACACTTTGCTTTTGCAGTCATTAATCACCTTCTCAAACTCTTGATCCTGTCTGTTCATGAGGGTTTTCCACTGCTCAAAGAGTTCAGGTTCAGAGTTTTGGATGTCCTTCAGAGTCCCCTCAGTCTGGATGGTGCCATCTTTCATAGCAATAATCTAATAATAACCACACACACAAAAGCAAATAGAAAAAATATGATCTGTATTTAGCTGAGACTGGCAATCAATCTCTTTTTGCTTTGGGATCTTTTAGATCAAGCGCATCATGAATGAGACAATAAAATGTCTTTATCGTACATTATATACCAGGCATCCCAGACGGACAGTCTTATCAACTATTAAGCAGTTCTTACCCAATCTGCATGTGGTAAGTACTGCAGTTTGTGTGTGACTAGCACCACCGTCCTCTTCTCTTCTCTCAGGAGCTTTAGGATGCCATCCTGCATCAGATGGTCACTCAGGTGGATGTCCAAAGCAGAAAATGGATCATCCTACATATGTTGAGAAGTCCAGAAGAAAATAAAACAATAAATCTCCTGAAAACATGATTCAGATCATGAATATATATACATATATGCCCATTGTTAAGTTGTTGCTAGGCCACATGATGACATCATATTTCTATTTTATATAATTCAGTTTTTGAGTGAGAGTGAGAAGTTTTTATGTAATGAAATGAAAATGACAGAATGCTTTCATAAGGTGTTGTAGGCAGATCAAGAAAAAAACAAAACAGACATCGGCTTATTGTAGGCTGTTGTTAGCTGATTGCCAGGTAACCCGACAGCATCATAATATATCATGCAAAACGGAAATTTTGTGAGTATAAAATAGATGTTACTGTAAGGATGTGATCACGAGGTGTATATAGGAACATACATACTAAAAATGGGTGATTTTAGCCCATTGCTGGGTGGGTGCTAGGCAACATGATTTCATAATATATATGATGTAGATGAGAACCTTCAGGGGCCTAAAATGTACCTCTGTGCTAAGTGTCTCAGCTCCTGACCATGTAGGAGGAGCTGGCAGACAAAGAATCAAACAGAGACATATTTTGTGTATTATAGTAAGAAGATGCCC
This sequence comes from Etia nguti, assembly GCA_015106755.1. Lineage (NCBI taxonomy): Eukaryota > Metazoa > Chordata > Actinopteri > Cichliformes > Cichlidae > Etia > Etia nguti. The sequence goes on along the minus strand of VUQG01031680.1, from coordinate 10,866 downwards.
TAAACTCAGTGTCTTGTCTTTTAACTCCATATCTTGGGCATTGTGGGTGTTGTGAAGTGTAGGATGTGTTACACATTTAATATTAATTTAGATTACTCTTAGCTGTAATCTACAATGAAACCAAAATGAAATAAAAAATCTGTCTAATCTGGTTCATTAGCTCTGTGAGGATTAGTATAGACTAATCGGGTAAGTTATCTACAAGCTAAAAGGTCAACGTGTCCTTGAACAAGATACTGAACACTACATTCCCCCCAGTCATCCAACAGAGTGTGAGTGCACTGAAAGTCATTGAATTAAGTGTGAATGGGCTGTTTCTCCTGTTTCTTCCACTTATAAGAGAAATTGTGGTGTGATTGTCCCTTTTTTAATATTTAAAGGATTAATTGAGGAGATTTTGAGATTGATTTCATATAAAAGCTATTACTATTTAATGGCAGGGAATGTTTTATAAACCTTCTGCTCTGGGCTTTTTAGAGTGTGTTGCTATTTAAGTCACATAGGAAGGCATCAGAAAGAGAATCACAAGCACCGTCAGGTTGCACTTCAGAAACAGTTTCTCATTGAATACTGATAAATCACAGGTGCAGCCTGATTAGCCATCCTTTTTATCTGTTCAGTTATTTCTGTGTGCAGTCTCACCAGAAAGACAACGTTGGTCTGCTGGTACAAGGCTCTGGCCACGCTGATTCGCTGTTTCTGTCCACCTGATAGGATGATGCCCTGCATCGGAGGAAAGCAAAATGTCATCTTACAAAGGCTTCAACACAAAGATGAATTAACAATATCCAGAAATACGTGTGGCTCTTTCCCTTAGAGGAGCAAAGGAGACCAGGGTTTATTTCCTCCATTAATGGTGCATGAAGAAATCCAACATGACAGCGCTCTAGCTGAACAGGGTCAGTCTAGTTTCCTGATATGCAAACATCAAAATCTTGCTGCACGGTAACGATGACAAATGATTTTGCAAAATAGTGAGCCACAGTGGGAGCTACAGCCAGACGCTCAGAATAAAGTAGGAGAAACTCATAAATGTTACTGTGAGACTGACCCGTTCCCCGATCTCTGTCTGGTCCCCCTGTGGAAGAATGTCAATGTCAGGCTGAAGCGAGCAGGCCTCGATGACAGCTTTGTATCTGCCGGGCAAAAACAGAGACAGAATACAGATGAGGGCAGAGAGCAGCTGCTAATACCAGCCAGAGGGAAACTACAGCCCTGCTCATTATTATCTCGTGGGCCATTCATTCACATTCACATACATGTAACCCATGGGACTGCGTTATGTGTGCATAACACAGTCCGTGAAAGAGAGTGGAGCAAACTGAAAATAGCAGCTTCTCTGATACATCTTAAAAAGGTTTTACCCTGAGGGTTCGATCAGAGACGATTCAACGCCACAGAGACAAAGACTAAAGAGGCGATACCAGAACTTCTTTACTGTCTATTTAAGATAACCCACATAGTGTAAAACATAAGCCACACACAGTTTGACATGACAGTTTATCAGTCACTCAACTACTGAAGTAACAAGAAGGTTAGGACCTAAAAATATTGTCATTGTCCAGAAAATACCAAAATACTCTGCTCATTACCTTCTGGGAAGTTCTTATCCCTGGGAAGTTTAGTTAATGCACAGACTTCATCCATAGGCTTTTTAAGTTAATATTAATAAAGAAGATGCTTCGATGTCTGCACTTTAAATGAAAAACAAAACAGATTGGACCATGGTTTATATTTGTGGATACACAGGGCCAAATTTCTGGCTTTTTCCAAATGCAGGAATTCAAATCTTTTCTAATCTTTTGCAGCACAATGTTGAATCAAAGACTGAGTTTAGTGTTTGGGGTCTATTTCAGGGTGGAGAAACACGTACTCTCTGCATAGTGATTATACAAACTTATATATTAGGTAGGTGATAAAGTGTTCTGTTTATGTTTCTCTGGCATTTGCTAATAGCCATAGAATTGGAGCAAAGCTTTGGAGGAGCTGTATAACTTGAACCAACTGTTGCACAAACATAAGCAAATGCAATACAATAACGGACACAGCAGGTTACAACAGCCTTGATTAAACAGCTTGGAAATTCACAGAAAGACCTGCTGCAGCCCAGTGGTAATCTAGATTTTGCTGGATAAAACAGACAGCGCAGCAGGACAACGGCAATAGAGCGAGACTGGAGACTCTGTTTTATTGAACATCTCCACAGCAACAAAGCACAGTAGTCCATTAAACCCGTTTTATCAAAAACAGTCCATTAGAGCCACAGAGAGCCAAGACGATGCCATAAATGCATTTAACCTTTGAGAAATACCATTTGCTGTGTGGATGAAAGCAGCATGAGTGTTAAGAAAGTGCGTGTATCTAGACTGTCCCTCCACAGGTTTTTTCAACAGCAAGCAAAACTGGAGACACGCTGCATCACAACACAAGAGGCACAAAGAACCACACACCTTCAGCAACAAAATACCTTGGCTTGAGGTGTTTCAGTGTCAAGGCTGCTTATTTGCAGAGTTCATAACTGAACTATTGACTATTCACATCTTATTTACTACATTGGCTGGAGGGAGCAGAACTGTTGTTGGCTCTAATTTGGCTAAACAACTCGACTTGACAGAGAGTAGATCCCCTTGTTATAATGAAAAACTCTGAATGTCATTTTTAACATCGTTGTGATCGCAGGTGTCACAACAGCACAGTGACAACAATTTGAATTTCAGTAGAGCTCATACACTGGTTACTTAAGGAAGGAGTATTGGTATAACACGTTCTGCACATCCACAGACACACAAAAATGAAAACAAAGACAAAAATCTGTCTGTGAAGACAAAAATCATTGAGACAAGAGTGTGAAAACCACAAAGCTGCAAAAGTGCAAAAGTCTGTGCAGCCCCTCATTTCTTTGCAGGTGCCAGAATTCTTTAAAGTGGTCTTGAGCAATAGTTCTCCAGGCCTTTAAAGGTCCTTCAAAATTTTTCAATGGGCATTGAACAACTTAATAATAAGCTGCGAATTCAAGCGTAAAAAAGGCACCTAACTCCAGGCATAAAGTAGTGTTGTGTCTTATATATGTTCTAGTTCGAAATTATGTAGTCTCAAGTATAATTCTTGCTAGTACCTCTGTTTCTAGTGTTTTGCTTGACTGTATTAGTTCCCCTCCGTGTCCAGTCTGTCCTAGTCTCTTCTCTGTGTTTCATACCTCCTGACGGGACAGAGAGACCAGACAGAAAGTGGTTGTCTGACTTATAACTTGACAAGACAGGAAAACCAAAGTCCTGGGCTCTGTATTAGTCACATTCTGTTTTATTTTGATAGTCCTTGTCTTCTTGTCTTGTGTGCGTCAGGTTCAGATTTGCTTCCTCTGTCTGCCTTAGATTCTGTTTAGCTGTGCTCCCAGGTGTGTCCACTCTGCCCTAATCTCCTCCTGTGTATATGTTGTCTGTGTCTCCATCTGTTCTTTGTCGCGTCCTCTCTCATCTCGTGTGAGCCTCCGTCACTCAGTTCCAAGCCTGCTCTGTTACCGTGTTTGCTTTTGTTTTCTTCACCTTATTACCAACAAAATAAAAGCTGAGATTTTGAGTTTAATTCCATTTGAGTCTAGCATTCTGGGTCACCATATGCTTGCCACGCTCCCTATCCTGTGACAAAAACTGGATATAAAAAATGCTGGTTTGAATGATCCACAAATTTTCTCTTATTTCTCTCCTGTCAGCACAATTATGCCAAACATATATATGCTTGTAGCGTGCAGCCCCTCAACCAACAGCAGCATCCACTGAAAAGCTTGAGTCAACAGATATACTCATCATACCATTGTTTTTTTAAACAGAGCATTACAAGTATGAGGTCTTACCTTGATTTTATCATGGGCATCTCAAAAGTGATGTTCTCCACCACTGTGGCGTTCAGCAGCCAGGCCTTCTGGGAAGCGTAGGCCACAGGGCCTCTCTTCCTACCGGAGATTTACAACACAAGCAGACTTCAAGCATGGTCAAACAAACACAATAATCTCTTTATGTTTACATTTTACCTCTTAATGAGTCTATAGTTTCACACGTGGGTGAAGGTTAAAAATCTATTTAACCTCTGGGATCATTAACGACTTTGCCGTATTTGTGGAGTCAATAACCGAGGGTCTGGGGCAAGTATATAAGAAGGGAATAGCTAGTTCTTGATCATCTTTAGTGGCTTTCTAGATAACCACCCACAAGTACATCTCTAATGGCTCTGCTGTTATTGGTGATGCATCTCCATGGAGACCGCGCTCACCTGATGTCTCCGTCACCTGCTGCATCTTTGTCTGTGGGACTGTGGAGAAAATACCAAACACATAGCACTCATTAGAGACACACTCAAATAATTAAACAGGCATTGTTTCCCCTGAAATAAACAGTCTGTTGACTCCACCAAATTCCTGTAATGATTAACAAAAACCAAACACACTCACTAACCTGCATACTCTTCCCTCACTATGGCAATCATGTCACTGCTGCCTCAACACAAACAGGCCAACCACTGCCCTACATGATCAAGTCTATCATTAGCGGTGATCTGATGCTTCCTAAAATAACGCCCACGCCCTCTCAATTTTTCTTCCTGTAATTTGCTGAACTGGAAGTCAGCATTACCCCGTTTGGATTGTGATGCCTGCAGTTCTCTGAGGATCTGATTCCTCCGGCTGAGATTAGTACGTCAGCACTAGGTCTGCGGCTGATATATGGATGTGTGTGGCCATTCACTGGTATCTTATTCATTTTGTTTCTCACAGTTACTGTAAAGTGAGGTAAACTAACATCAGCTGAGTGGAGAAAAAATAAGGCCTGTGTGTACCTGTGTTCAGACCTGTGTACACTCAGGTCTGAGCCAGGAATCAAACTTCTGATTGGTAAGCGACCTGCTCAGAAAGTAGACACGTGTGATTGGTAGGTATTTTTCAGCAGCTGAATGGCTTTGCTGGTCACAGGTAAAATGGCTTTTTATTAGTGTTATGAGCTAGTGAAAACAGCTTTAAATTACTTTTAAATTGCCTTAACTTCACTGGGCAGTAAGTTGTGTTATTTTAACAGAACTGAGTCTGTTTCCCGTCACTGTGGCCAAACTAGATTATTCCTATTTAAACAAAGATAAGATCTGTGTTGCCTCAGGTCTTCGCTTCTTGCCCTCCTACCCATAAAAAAAATCATGCTATCATTAGACACACACACAGCAAAGAGTTCCACGTTCAGTCAGCAGAAACAGAGGCATCAGTTAATGACGAAACACCAGCTTTCAAAAGTAAACACGACACAAATACTTGAAATATGGAAGCCTCATTGTGTGTACATGTAGTTCCAGAGTGAGAAAGCAGTGAAAGGAAAGCTGAGTCACAAATAGAAACAATCAGCCACGGTGTGCTATGATAAGGCTTCCATATGTGTTAGCTAAACCAGTGACAATTCTGAACTGTCAGCAGAGCTCTATTTATAATCCTGATTTATACTGTACACTATTGTTCCTGAGCGACAGCTCAGTCAAACTTTCTCAGTGAAAATAGTTCACACAGTATCCAGCACAGTCTGTCCGAGCACTTTAAGGCCTTACTAAAAATACACAATGATTTTAGCTTTCTGCTTGCAACGCTTACCTTTCATCCCCTTCAGACTCCAGGTTTGGCAGACTGTAAATAATAGAAAAAATATATATGTTACTAGTATGTAATTGTAAAACAGTTTTTATTAAAGACCAAGGGAAAGTTGTTAACTATGGCTCTTTATTATCATTTGAAACTCCCACAAACTCTTTCTCATGTGGCAAAATGCACATACATTCACAACCCTAACCCTAAAATTCATTAGGATGTGATTGGTTGTTTTTAGCTTTGCACATGCTCAGTTGAAGCTGCGGTGTATTTTTAGGTTTGACAAGTTGACACCTCACACACTTGTCCGGAGAAGGTGACTCCGATCACATCTGAGGACAACCGGAGAGATTTACTCAAAGTTTACTGCAGCAGCATTACGTCAGCCAGAGGGCACAGCTGTTAGGAGGGCTGACTGATATTTAAAGGCTCACACATGGTGCACTTTCACACGCAAGCATGGCTATGGCAGACTGTGTAAAAACAACTAGAAGCAAACAGGGGCAAAACCAAACACGTTTATTTTTTGAGCAAGTTCATTGCTCCTTTAGGTTTTTTAATTTAAAAATAGTGGCCGAAAAGCCAATAAATTCCCTTCATTATGAGACCTGAACTGAGCAGTTTGAAAAACAGAATGCATAAAAAAAATAAAATAATAATAATAATAACAACAACAACAATGGGCATGACAACCCACTTCATTCCAACCTTACTGCCAAACAAGCAAACAGCCATGATCATGCACTTCTCATCTTTGTGGAGGAGTAATCTAATCACACCAAATCACCTGATGACACTTAACAAAGACGGAAGCTTGAGGGCGTTGTTTTTCCTGCAGCCGCTGGAACGACTGTGTAATCATGATGTAGCTGATAACTCTCTGATTGAGCTACTGAAAGAGATTTCCCCATCTCGTCAATCAACATTTTTAAGGACCCAAAGTTATGTCAATTCATAAGGAAGTCACATTTGACACTTTCTATCAGCAGCAAGGAACTGAAGTCTAATCTTTAAAGCTAGGCTGAGTAATTTACCAACACTTTCTAACTTTAATTAACTTAAAAGTCCCCTAACGATGATGGGGACTAATGGTGCTCAAAATCAGAATCAATGTTATCAGCCAAGTATATTAAGGAATTTATTTCTGATTGATGGTGACTCATAAGCAATGTAGACAACGTGCAGACAATGCAAACAGACAATAAAAGCAGTGCATACATTTTACAAAACAATCATTATGCTATGTGCATAAAGTATAAGTGCAAACAGAACTGCACCATGTGTGATAAATAAGTGCTGATTCTGGTCAGCTTTTAATGACATCTGAACATTTTTCCCCACTGCATGCCGTAGTGGAGGCTGTGGAGGATTTGTAAGGATTTACCTGGCGTCTTTAATGGCCCAGTCACACTAGAGGAAAAATAGGTTGGCAACATTTGTGAGACCACGAAAAAACTAGTGGTCGGCATCTGACCGCATTGATATGTTTTGCTGTCTGGGACCAATTGCAAGTAGTTGCAAAACCAGCTGATTGCCCAGAGGTCAAGCATCCAGCACGCTCAGTCTGCAGGTGACCAATTTTAATCACAAGTTGATTGTACATGGTTGCAATCATTTTGGTTTTGCTGTAGCCACCGGTCACTGTTTCCCTAAAGAATATAAGTACTACAAAGTGTGTAGTAAAGCATCAATGAATTCTTAACTTTTCTTCAGCTTGATAATTTAAAGCAGTCTACAAACTCTATATTTCAGTGATCCTCCACGGTAAAGTGCACTTTTCATCTGGTAATTCTAAAAAAGAGTAAGTCACTGTCCTGCTGCAGTTAATTACTTTTAGAGTCACAACCTTCCTGTCTAATAGCTGAACTCTGGGTGTAGTGCGCACATGATAAGGGACCTCTGGCATTTTGACTGAATATTGAGGTCAAGATGCAAATAGTCATGTACTTTAACGTAAGAGAAACCCCAGATGCCCCCCTGCTCTGTGCCATATTTGGATCAGGAGAGTTGAAGAGGACTACAGGTGCCAGAGGGAGCAGGTGGGGTGTTTGTGTGTGTGTGTGGTTTCCCACCAATGGATGATATTAATTGAGTTTTTATCATGCAGTCACCCTTCATAGGAAAGATGCCACCCTCTGGGACCTGTAATCCAACAGATTCCTTTTAATTACAACATTATCAGACTTTATTAAAATCAAGTACCCCTGCAAAGAGAGACTAGAGCTTGACTCCTTTCTAATGATTCTGTGGTACAATCCCAGTCCTTGCAATGTCACATACATGTACAGCTCAGAAAAAGCAACGCTGATTTAAAAATAAAACCAGAAGTTTTTTTCTCAAAGGTTAAAGAGGTTCAGTTTCAATCTGTAAGCCAAGGTGAACAAGAAATCATTAAAAAGCTCAGAAAAAAACGTAACTTCCATGAACACAGGGGCCCTCAATCTAATACAGAAGCTTCACAGCAGCTGTTCAATGGCCCCTTTTTTTTCCTCAAATAACCAGAATAGGCTTTTAATGCTTGATGAAACAAACACATGGAGCATGGAGAGCTCAGACAAGGCATCGCAGTCATAAACACCATCAGCCGGCCAGTAACAGCTGACTCTGAATCACCAATTACCGCCAAGTCAATGAGACTGTCTTTATATATCTGACAAGCTCACATGCTCAAGCATCTGATTAGTCATGTGTTCGGCCCCTGCCAGGCACAAGCTGCTCTCATTTAATCTGCATGTTTATGTGTGTTTCTCAGCAATACAGTAAATGCTGCTGACTCAAAAATAATGCACGACAATAACAGCAAAAACAGAGAAGACAGAGGGAGAAACTGTTCAGATTGTGTGTCTGCATACTTCAGCAATGCAAAGTCTAACTGACAGCCTTTTAGTCTGCCAGGGATAGATGATAACTTAGACGCTCGAGCACTTGGCGTGCTTGAAGTTCATTCCAATTTAATATCAGAGGGAGTGCCAGCACAACCCTGGCATTGACACAGAAGGAGTGTGTGAGTGTGTGTTTGGCTGCCAGAGACATTGTAACAATCAAGTAGAACAACCTAGACTTTGGTGACAAATGGAGACTGATAGCAGCACCATCCTGAGTAGGTGACAAGACATTCCGATGCAGAAAACGAAGGCTAATGACTCCCAGAATGCATCTGGCATCTGGTGCTATTTTTAATTCAGTCTGCTTTTCTAGACCCACTGGGTTTTGTTTGGCTGAAACCTATGCGTGGAAAGCCACATCTGCAGCAGTATTAGGACTTTTAAAAAAAAAAAAAAATCAGAAGGCACCAAAAAGGGGAACTGGGTCACTAAATGAACTAAATACAACAGTTTAAATACACGGTCATAAAATAAGTAAACCAGAAAAAGTTCGTATTCTCAACTTTTTTTGTCCAGAACGAGCAGCATTGTTAAATGTTAATATGTAATGATGTATTTCTTATTAAACTGTATTCAAACTATTAAGTCAAAATAATCCAGATTATAATGAAAAAAGCATTTCATCTATTCAAATCTGTCAAATCAGGATGAGGCTATAACAGCATAGGGTAGTTTTACACCACAGCCTGTCCAATGCATTACAATGCATTCATTTAGCACAGTGGTTTTTACATCTGTGGGTGTGAATCACTCAAAGGGTAACAAAATGAATCTGAAGAGTCACATAATTTCTTTATTTGCAATAATTGCTTTACAGACTTTATTTGTTGAAATGATGATCTAATAAATGGAGTTATGAGGAAATTCTGCCTTGTATTGAGAGCTCAAAAGCCACATCCAGTCTGAAATCAGTAATTAAAACCAAAAAAACAAACATTTGTCCAGATAAATTAATTTAACCTAAAAACACGAGCCAGATGTCAGAAAATTGGAAGATTATTTAAAAGAAGTGAGCTGACAAGTGCCAAAAAGGCAAAACCCTGGTGTCATTAGGAGGTGGGCTTCTGGCCTGCAGCCACTGCAAACCAGTTGGGATTTTCTACCAAATGCAGCCAACTGAATCTAGGTCAGTGGTGCATAAAAGGATGGCCACATTCTTCCACGACGTTTCTCGCAACCATAATGAAAAGAAAGCTGCCATATCAGCTCATTTCACTGACCTACAAATCCATTTATGTTATACTGCTGTGTAAAGGAAACAGAGTACTTGTAAGTCTGATTTTGTTGGTAATTGCCCTCTCAGCAGCATGTAATTAATAGTTGTGCAAAAACCCATAAATAAAAGAACAAACGTGCCCATGACAGATCAATTATCAGAGATGTTTGGAAAACCATATGCCAGAAAATAACGCAGGCTGAGGATGGAGAAGGAAAACATGGCGTGACATCAGCTGGAGGGGTTTTGGTCCCTAAAGGTAGCAATTAACCTTTCACCTCTGGACTGAATTTGATTTCATAGAATGAACTGTATGAGATGCAGCAGTGACAAGTGTTCCCCTTGTGGTGCATTTGTCTATTTTCCTTGTAATTGAATGGATGTGTGAGGTGATCGATGTACTGGGGTGACTGCTATAAAGCACTATCATGCTAATGAGATAAGCACTGTTCTAATGAAGAATCTTAAAGAATCATAATCATAACAAAGTAAATCTAATAATTATGACACTAATCACTTCCATTGTTCTTTCAGCATCCTACAGTTTAAAGAAGAATTGCAATAATGTTTAATTTTAATCAGCTTTCAGCCTCAAAGATTCACCGCAGATCGATACGGTGCACATCAGTCTCTCAGACTGATAAAGGAACAATATCTGAAGTTTCGATGCACTCTCAATCATCCAGGTAAGTAAATCCCCAAAAAGTTGATTGTGTTCATCTGGACGTAGCGTTTTCAGTGGGAGAAACGTTTCGTCACTCATCCAAGTGACTTCTTCAGTCTCAGCTGACTGCAGGTTTCCCCAATCTTATAAACAGTACATTTGCCTAATGACTGAAACCAGCCCACTGAGGGAACAATAAGCTGGGAGGTCACCTTCATCATAATTATGCAAATTCTCATGACCATTGATCAACAACCACTGATCAAGGCCCACTGATCAAAGACCACTGATCAATGGCCGTGAGTACCATTCACAGAGAGCTGGGGAATGGCTGCAATCACAGCATTGTAAGATGGCGAAAGATGCACCCTTAGGCCCCCTCCTCGATTCAGAGATGGTCTTTCCCTTTTCACTTAAATGGCCTCCTTGACTCCGCGCTCAAACCAGCGTTCCTGTACTGTTTATAAGATTGGGGAAACCTGCAGTC
>VUQG01031675.1:20077-35354 GCA_015106755.1 Etia nguti | reverse complement strand
AAAAAAAGAAAAAAAAAAAAAAAAATAAAAAAAAAAAAAAAAAAAAAAAAAAAACACTTAAAGAAAGTACATGAAATCTTTACTTCAGTAAAGTACTTCATGAATACTCGATTACATTCCTACTGGTCCTGTCCCTGCTCTCCTCCAGTGGTGTTGGGCATCGTAAAACACTCGAACATCTGGTGCTATCCACTCTATTTCACTCCAGTCTACCTGTGCTACACACTGCTGTCAGATTCTCCTGCTTCTCTGTGGAGGTATGTATTGATGTCCAGGTTTAAGTTTGCTTAGATTTACATAAACTTATTTCTAACATACATTTGTTTTGTGTGTGTTTTGTTTTTGGTTTTTTTGTGGGGGCCTAAAGGGAGAGTTAGCTTTCTTTGGTTGCCCATCCTTGTCTGTCACAGTGTGGTTAGTCCAGGAAGAGGTCAACAACCTTCACTAAAGGTCAAAAGAGGCACTTTGAGCAAATAAATAAATAAAGTGAATATTTGGGCCTATAGAATGAAGGTCACATAATCCATTAAATACAAATGAGGCTATCGACATTAATAGGTCTTAGTAATTAAACTCTTTCATCATATGACTGCTTTGCACTGGGCTGTTTATGAAATATATATATATATATATATATATATAACACTCCAGCTATGAGCCATTGTGTCCCTACCTGTTTGTGTATGCATGTAAATCACATACCTAGCGGTAGGTTAAAAGTCATGATAAACAGGATGTTATCACACTACATAAAATAAACTCAAAACCCTTCACCACTTACCTCTGGTTCCATCTCTGTATGCAAAAATATTCAGGACAAATGCTGATATAAAAACAGGATCCAACACTGGGCTTTGCATCCTTTTGCATAGAGCATTATTTAATTTAAAAAGAGTAGCGATACATTTAGAGTTGACCAAGTCAGTCCCATGGCATGGTACAGTACAGTACACAATTACAATGATGTAAATTCCCTTTTTAAATTTGATACACCACATTTCAGCATTAAACATTCTTCAATATCAGCAGCGCAAACCTTTTAAATGTTTATTATTTTTCTACTTGTCTAACAATGCTGTTATTTCAAGTCACACACGTAATGAAAGATGTGCAAATAGACAGAAATTATAATGTAAAAACCTTTGAAAACCAATAAGCAACACATCAGTAGGGTTTTTTTTTTTTAGGAATGTCAGTCTCTTGTTTAACATAAAGAAAGCACTGCGAATAATATCAAGCTGTTAATACAAATGTCAGAGAGCTTTTCGTGTGTAAGACAGTATACATTCATTTCACTTCTCTGAAGTGTTTCTTTGAGGACAGGAATGTCAAATAAAGGGCTCAGTGTGATTATGCCAGATTATAAAAGCAGGAGACTGAGTGGGAATTCGTTTTTGGAGACACTGAAAGTCTTCAGTCTCTTTTGCAGAGTCTGGGATGAATCGAGGAACCGTGCTGCCATTCTATCTGTCGCTGTCTTTACACATGCAGAGGTATAGCATATGAAATCCACAGCTGATGGAAAGAAAAAAGAAAAAAACAAAGGCATCAAAACACCTCAAAGGTCACTGCAGTCTCGGTGTTCTAGGCCAATTTGAATTGAAAGACTGAGTTTCACCAGAACAATAGCACCAGTAAAATCTCCAGCGTCACTTTGTGGTTTTATTCTTTTTTTCTTTTTATAAACAGCTTCCACGTAAACGGTGACGGTTGATATCCACATAGTAACACAGTGTTCCTGTACTTTTGTTGGGCAGCTAAAACTGAATAGTTACCTCACAGGAGCTGAAAATTGAGATGTACTAAATGCTCTAAGAAGAGACTAAATGTACCCTGTGGATTAATCCTCAGTCTGGACGGCCTTCTATTGTTCACTAGCAGCTCTCTGCTCTCCCAGTTTCGTGCATTTTGCGAGTCCTATTTTAGGCATGCATCCATTAATGATTCCAAAACAGTCTTTAAATGAGTAGATGGTTTTAGTACCATGAACACATCGCATTATGTACATCTGGCAACAACATTAAGAGGTTCTTAAGGAGAAAAAAAACAAAAAAACAGTCTTTCTTCATAAGGGCAACATAAAGAAACACTTTTTAGATAAGGCTCAAAGGTGTGCGACAATTACATAATCAAATCAACTGGAGTGGTCCATTCTCTTGCAATGATTGACAGTCACCGAAATAAAGCACACATTTTTACACACACAAAAAGTAATAAAAATCATAAATAACAAAATGACAGTCTGTACACCCAATTAAATCATACACACACCAATAATCCCTGTCACACATATTTCATAGTAGTGGTAGTATCTACTGAGTGATTTCTTTGTTTGACCTTACTAAAAAGAGTCAGTGTAATCGTGTCGTAATCAGAATCAGTTCTTCTACTTTTAAACAACAGCAAATGGCATGAGTGACCAAAGAAAGACACATCCGGGTGATACAATAAAAGAAATGCTGAAGTTGGTGTTTGCCACTGACCCACAGAGTGTGTGTTCGTGTTCAAGGTTAAAAACGGAGCTGGAGACGAACTGCGTTCTCCTCCAGCATGTGTTCACGCCTGGCGGTGTAACCGAGGCAAGTCCATGCGTAAGGGCTGTGTGCACGTAGTGTAGGAAATGGGCAATGGGATGGACAGATTCTTCACTCCACTTAGTTCCTCTCGCTCTGTGTGCAGTGCTGAAACTGGGCAAAGCTAAGGAACACCTGCTCCAGTGATATCTGACTCACGCAGTAGTCTTCAATGTGGTATTTCTCTTTGGCTGCCTCCAAAGTGCCAAACACCTAGATGGGAGTTGGGAAAGAGAGGACATGGAAAGGTGAAGATCACATTTAATACCTTTAATTTGCACACAGTTAAGCAGACAAAAAAAAGAAATCTACTTTTTTTATGCACATCAGAATACCGGTTAGCTTTTATGTATACATTTTTTTGTTATCCAGCATTTTTTGAGGCATTTTTTGCAACATGTATCACAGAACGTTTGTATGTTAAAGTTATGATATGAATACAGCCTTTAAAATTAAAACACAACAATCAAGACGAGGAAGATGTCAAGTTGAAAACTTGATCAAGTTACAAGAGGACTAGAAAAAACTGACCTAAACAATGTAGTAACTATTTTGCCCAATAGAGGGAGATATAACACAGCACAAGTGAAGGGACTTATTTTCAAGCCATAATTTTTGAGCGATCTACTTCAAAGTTCTTCACAGATGACTAAAAACTCCAATAATAAAATAAAATACAAAAATAAATATAAATTCAACCATTTGTGCATCCATCTTTTTTTCACTTATCCAGGGATAGGTCACAGGCAAGCGTAAGAAAACAGAGCATGATACGATAAATTAAAATATAGACAAACAAATGCTGGGTAAAAGAACAAAAAAGTAACTGTACCTGTGCCCAGGTTAGTGTTTTGTCAGTCAAATGGTAATGCACCATTCCCTGGTGTTCATCCTTGAGCTGACTTCCTGTTGTGGGAGAAAACTGAAAGTTAGATTTGCTTTGTTATTCTTTTACTTTGAAAATAATAGCTTAATCTGATGAGGTTATCATCCCACTCGAGTGTTTCAGTAAACTGTAAATGTGCCGCTTGTGTGTTGTTTACTCCTTTGCAATATTTAGGTTTGACCACATTGGTCAAATACAGACTCATTAAAAGGCTTTCAAAGGCAGAAAAGCACCTCCAGTGAATAGTTTATTAACAGTAAGGTCTTCGGATATTATGGCTTCTGCCTTTTGAGAAAGAGTAGCATACATTTTTAATATTGGATATATTCATGACACCACCAAGTGGCAGCAAACAGCTACAACAGGTAGAATTTCCTCAACATGCAATACCATGCTTGAAGCTTGAGATATACTTTATTATTATTTATGGTGTTGGTATTTTCAATCCCTGAGAACTTCTACTTACTTCTACTAACTCACATTTTTTACGAGTAGTTTTTTTTTAGTAAGAATTAGAAATATTGAAACAACTCTTCCATCACGAGGATCTGACCTGGGAAGGTGCTTTCAATGAAGTCTTTAAACAGAAGCAGGTCACTGTCCTCCAGTTCAGCTTCTACATGGACTTTAGCCAGCAGCGTGTAGCCACTGCCAAACTTGCTCTTTAGATGTTGGGGACTCCCGAGGCACTTGAACTGACCGTTGACCATCACTGCCAGCCTGGTGCACAGGGCCTCACACTCCTCCATACTGATGAATGAACATATCAGTGGGACAGTCAGGTAGGTGTAAGTATAAGGAGATGGCGCAAATCAAAATATTTAGGCTGATATCTACCATACTCTTTAACCCATACCTATGAGAAGTGATGATTATGGCCTTGCCAGACTCCCGTGTGCGTGTAACAGCGTCCCACAGCAGCCTCCTAGCAACGGGGTCCATCCCAGTCGAAGGTTCATCGAGGAAGATGACAGGAGGCCCACCAATCAGAGCCATTCCTGCACTCAGCTTCCGTTTGTTACCCCCGCTGCATAAGTGCATTACGCCACGTGTTAGAAATGCTTTTTCAAGCATTCTTCAGGATAACGTGTGCATTCTCCCTCCACCAAAGAGCTACCTACCTGTAGCTGCGGACCAGTTTATCAGCATGAGGCTCCAACAGCAGCGAGCGCAGGACATTCTCCACGCAGCCAGACACGTACTTCTCTGGGATTCCTCTGAGCCGGGCATACATGCTCAGAGTTTCTCTTCCTGTCATGTGGTCCAATACTGCATCAAACTGAGGACAGTACCCTATGCGCTGCTGCACCTGTAATCCAGAGATAAATCTTGTTTTTAAATATTTGTCTGTGTGTGTTGAAAGCAGCGTAGTTCGCCACTGAAGACTTTGTGGATTCTCCCATCTCCCTCCCTCTTACCTTCTTAATGTCTCTCCGGATGCTGTATCCATCAATGAAGGCATCTCCAGACGTAACGCTCTCATCGCCTGTCAGCATCTTAAAAGTTGTGGTCTTTCCTGCTCCATTGAAGCCCAGGAGGCCAAAACATTCCCCTTTTCCTACAGCGAGAGACAGCCTGTCCACAGCCAGGAGACTCTCCCCGCTGCTGTACACCTGTGAAGAGGAGATAACAGTTTCACGTGTATTTTAAAATTGGGACACTGTGTCCAAGTATTTAAAAAATAAGTCAAGACCTTTGCAAATAAGCAAAATACAGCTAAGCCACTTACTTTGCTGAGCTCCTGCAGTATGAGGGGGCTACCAACCATAGACTCTACTATCGGCTGGCACTCCAGAACCCGCTTCCTCTCATCGGCCACATCTCTGTCCTCTGGGAGCAGTGCTGTTATCATAGATACCTAAAAAAAAAAATATCAAAACACGTGACATGAAAAAAATGCATTATACTGTCTCCACCTGATAGTAAAAGGGGTCGTGTTGTACAGATAATTACATTACTGCATAGTTTCTATGTGAAATAGCTTTCTGTGTGCCTTTATGGATAAAATAAGTCAATTTTAGGTCAGTTACACTGCAGAAACATGTTTCACCTGCAACTGATTCCCTTAAAAAGAGCATTTAGGGTCTTAGGATTTGGTAAGTAGCTATTTTAGGAAACACTATGCAGCTGTCTTTGCAGTGTGCGCATTAATAAAATACTTGCATTATAAGAGAGACGGACAATGGACACCTCGCCATGGTTTAACCTGACCTTTAGCTGGGTGACCTAAAAACAATCTGAAACTGAGCATTTAAAGCAGTCTGAAGCTATAGATGGCCAGTATGAGCAAAAACCCATATTGGCCATATTTAATATACGCATTGTAGCAGCGGAAATTTGACAATTTGAGCAGAGTCAGTGCTTTCTTACAACAAGCTTCATTCAGGTGGCTTTTTCTATGCCTAAGCCCTTTCAATATCTGGCCCAAGGATACTTTTACAGGCAGGTTGGAGGAGCCATGTATCAAACTACCAAACTTCTAATTAGTAAAGGTCACGCTCTCTCTTCTGAGAAACAGCCGCATCCAATACTAACAATATTATCTCCATAGACCACCACAGTAGCCATGATTACTGTCACAACGCACCCTTGAGAAATTCAGCATGGGCACCACTACACAAATTCAAACGTAAGCATTAAATATTAAAAATACAATGTTTTCTCTGATCATTAGTCATAACTCTGACCTGTATCCTTAAAAAACCCTTTGTATTTATGTAAATTACTAATTAATGCGCAGATTATATTTGAAAACTCAAACATGACATCTTTCAAAAACCTTTTGTGTCTGACCAGCTGCCTAAGAAAAGTCAACATGAGAAAAGAGAAAATGCCCGAGATGTGACCGTTTCACAAATTGAGTAAATCCTTTTTCGTTCAATCACCTAATCACTTTTACTTCTAGTTTTAGCTCTGAAGTCTTTTCTTAAATTAGCAGCACAAATGATGATTTCATGTGTAATTTTTCAATGTCAAATAATCCCTAAAGTCCAACTGTTCAGCTTTGCATGGGTTTTAAAGCTCCAAATATTATGTCCTTGTGAGGATGAATGCAGAGGTGGTAATCCATTTTAGAACTACCAAGCGCCTCAAGGGTATCTATTCTGGTGAAGCAGATTAATATACTAATCAATATTTAATTCCTCCAAGACTCAAAACTGTTCCCTTGGAAAATCACAAAAAAAATTAATTCAAACTGACTGCGTTTCAAATTCAACATAATGTAGACCACACTAGTAGCAGAAATGTTTCCAAATGTTCCCCGTCTTTTTAAGCATCCTTTCAATTCATCTACCTTTTTGCGCCTCCTGAACAGTGAGGTGAGAAGTCTCCAGAGAGTGTGGATGCACTGCAGCTCGATGACGAACAGCAGAATGATGAAGACCACACCCTGCACGGAGAAGGCCACGAGAAATCGTCCCACCCCGGGCTCTGACATTGAGAAGTAGTTTCGCTGGTATGTGATGTCTACAAACAGAGAAACACCAGGTTATGGGATTCCTTGTAACTAGTGAACTGTTTTTCCTCACCTCTGCACTTCACAGGTAAACTTCTGTACTCGCGGCACAAATAAAATAACATTTAAGAATAAAAATCAAGCGATTAATCCATCTTTCAGACAGTACTTACTATATTGCTTGCAGATTAATTCAGTCATAAAACTGGAGGTGCAAAACGAGATATATTCATAGTTCTGGTAGAACTGGCTGAAGGACATTCCCAGGCAGTAGTTTGGGAAGATCAGGAACACCTTATCCAGCAAGTGTGACATGTGCTGCAACTCCAACTCTAGACAGGAAATATTATAATAAAAAGATATTTAACGGGATGGATTTATTTTTTAAGCATTGCTCATCTTTTTCCCCACGAGGACCAAAACGAGTGTGTAGAGATCCAGGGTTCTCATCACAAGTACGTTTCACAAAACCCACTCCTTTCCACAAAGTTAATCCAGTTTACCAGTAGGAGGATATAAAACATAATTCTTCACTGACTTCCCACACACATACGTATACTGTCTATTGTATTCAGTGAAGGACAGAGCCAAGCCAGAAGCACTGCTGCTGGGAGATGAGCCCTAATGCCAAACAGAAGGACTAAGTGATTTTTTAAAATACATGAAGTTGGCACATTACATACTGTTGGTCTGAGTTTATTAAAAATATATAGTTTGTTAATGGGAAAAAAAATAGAGCCGTAAAAGCTCTGGTCACTTTAATAGGTACACCTTGCTAGCAGCCATCATTAGTGGGTACACTGTGGTCATAAAATGATGGACATGGTCAGCAACAATCCTCAAGCAGGCTGTGGTGTTTAAATGATGCTCAGTTGATGCTAAGTGTAGCAATAAAATATCTTCCACTTCATTACATCACCAGCAGCCTGAACCGTTGATACAAGGCAGGGCGGATCCGTCCTTTCATGTTTACTCTGAATTTTAAACCCTACAAACTGAAGGTCATAGCAGAAAATGGGACTCACTGGGCCAGGCAATGTTTCTGCTATTGTCTAATTTTGGTGAGCCTTTGTGAACTATACCCTGACTTTCCTCTTCATAACTGTGGCACCAGATGTGGTCTTATGCTGATGAACATCAATGCCACATTCGGTCACTTAAATCACCTTTCGTCCCTATTCTGATGCTCAGTTTTAACTTCAGCAGGTCGTCTTGAATATGTGTCTGAATGTCTAAATCCACTGAGTTGCTGCCATGTGATTGGCTAATTTAAAATTTGCTCATTTGTAAACAGGTGTACCTAATTAAGTGAGCAGTAAGTGTAATATTCAGTGATTAAAGCTGTTCGCGTTCACAGTGTCAGAGCCCGAGCACCTACAGATCACTGCAGTATGGATCGTCTGCTGATATTACGTTACTAGGGTACTGTCTTGTAGTGTATGTTGAGTTAGAAGTGCTTAATTAGCATAGCTAAACCCCACATGAGTTTCTGATCACTCAGTATCTCTTCTGATAAGTATTTCCCACCATCATCATCAGTGAAGAAGAGGACGAGACACTAAACAACCCATTAATACAAAATGTCATGCGAATGTAAAAAAAATATAAAACTTTTACAACAGCAAAACCTTCAAACATGAAAAAAAATACTCTGAAAATGCAGTATTCTTTAAAGAAACAAGAAAACAAAACAAAAAAACAAGCTGAAGAGGGGTTGGCGTATTTTGACTGGTGATCATCTATAACCGCTCTCACCTGGGATCGTCAAGATGGTGACAGCAAGAAAGGTAGCAGTGCCTGAGATCATGTTGAAGATGGTGAGGCGTGTGTATGCAGTAGCAGCAGTGGAGAACAGGAAGCTGAGCAGGTACATAAGAGGCACAACAGCCCAGCCATACAGCAGAAGTAACAACAACACATCTATAAGGTGGTTGTCCTCTAGAAAAGCACTGATTCCAAAAGCTTGAAACACCACCTGAAAGAAAACAAAACAAACAACAACAACAACAAAAAATATATATATATATGCATTCACAAACCGCTATATTGAAACCAATCAATCTGCCTTATTATCCTGTCTGAGTATTGCAGTAGTAACAGATGTCATACTGACCAGCATGAGGAGACAAGGCAGCAGGAAGTTGACCAGGTCCCAAAGCAGGGCTGAAAACCAGAAGTTTGCCAGGTAGACGCCGCTGACCTGCTGCACATGCTTGGACTTGATGGAGGACTCTGTTACAAGCAGCAGGGCAAAAGTGCTGGACAGGGAGGCCATCCCATACATCAGGTTGATGGCAATGGCAAACCCTGTCTTACTCCTACATAAAATGGAATGAAAGAGTGCGATGATTAGACCACAAGATGGAAAAGAGGTGGGAAAAGGTTGCAGACAGGGCGTCTTTCTATGTCCTAAGTCTTACTGCTATAACATAACTTCAATACAATTTAAATGCCTAATTTATATTTCATAAACCAGACATCTTAACCCTGTTAAGAGTGGTGTGGTGGTGTGTTGGTCTCTACCAACACTTTAGGGATGATACCCCGTGCAGAATGTTCCACTATCTGTGTCTGCCTCTTTTGCTGTAGGTAGACAAGCAATGCAGAGATCATTTTTTCTATGTCCACAGTGAAAGAAACACCCAAGGTTTTCAGCTATGCATGGGTTTAGTCACCCTAAAAGAAAGGAAGCAAATGTCTGCTTCATGTAACAATGATGTGTAATTTTGCCTCACCCTCATCACTGCAGGGTTATTTTCTAAACAGAAAATGGTATTAATGAGCTCGACTAAAGAAAAAACACAGCAACACTTTGAATGTTTGAGCCTCGTGACAGTGAAATTAAAACTCGGCAAGAAATATTGTAGGGCAATCATCCTGCAACATCAAACACGGGAAAACTGTTTGAAGCTGGAGAGGAGAGATGTTAGTTACTTCATACTGGGAAGTGCTGTGAATTGGTTTCAGCTGTTTACTCACTCACACCTTCTTTGGGTGAAAGGAAAGAGCTTCATTTGAACAGAAGTACACATGTGCTGATTGTTATTTTCAGAAAAATCTAAAATTCTGATTCAAGGAAAGCCCTAAGTGTATGCATCACAAACAAAAATGACTAAATTTAGAAAATCTAACTTTCATTGTCTAATTTCTGTGATTTTTAAGTTTCTTGGAACTGTGCTCTTAAACCTACTTCTATTAATTAGTCTGAATGTTTGAAGTTTTTGAGACTGAGCAAATGCTAGGGGTGGAGGGGGGAACTGATTAAAATACTATGAACAAGGTTCATCTCATACACCGACATCCAGAGCAGAGGAAACATTAAATCGGCTCAACTGAAAAAACCATCCAACACTACGTCCTAATTCAGAGCCAGCTAATGGCTCAGTCCCACAAGCAAAAATAGGACAGCAACCTCCTTGCATCTCCAAAAAAAAGAAAAGAAAAATGGTTACAGGAGATTATATAGATTTTTTTTTTTTCACATTTTGTGATCGATTGCAACTTGTTGTGACTAAATGGTTGCCCTTAGCTGCACACTCATGATTGTACAGGTCCCCTGTGCCAGGAGGCAAAATTTCTGCAGTCTGACTTGGACTGACTGCGTTCACTCTCAGGGAGAGCATCAAAGGTTTGCAAATAATCGTTGTAAATGTATAAATGTAAACAGATTGCCAGCATGTTGCCATCTTTGTCAATGAGCACAACTCGAGGGAACCTAACTCACTAGGCTTGCTGAAGCACAACTTTAATAGTTAAATGGAAATTTCTATGTATACAGCAACAGATATGTGATTTTCAACAATTTATGACAGTTAATTGCTGTATTAATAGAAACAGTGCATGTAATGACCAAATGATTGATTCTTAGGATTAACAAAATATTAGAAATCACAATAATACTAAATCGTAAATGAAGTATTGTGATAATATCGCATCATGGGATGTCTGCTGATTCCCACTGCTAGCAAATACTACCCCATCCTTTCTCTACTCACTCCGAGAGCTGGTTCTGGGCACTCTCAGACAGGTTGCGTGGCATGGGATAATTGGCTGTCTGGATGGAAGCATTCGGCCCTGCTATAAGTTTGAACAGGGCATTGTCCACCATCATGAGTGCTGTGGCAGGTGTGTGGTAGCCCTCGTTGTTAAAGTAGGCTGTGGCTTCTGCGAAGTGGTTGCTGCTACCTCGAAAAGCAGCGCCCACCACGCAGTGCTCATTAAAGCTGCCTCCTTCTTCGTCTGCCTGAGTTAGGATGTAATCGTTCAAGTCTACAGGGAGAACGAAGGCTTACGATCAGTAAATACCAAAAGTGAGCAGAAACACCAAGCATTTGTCCTACTCGTTACGCTTACCAGTAGCATTGATGAGGTCGCCGAGCTGGGCAGAGAGCTGGGAACCGTATGCGCTTGCCCAGGCAGAAGCCAGGGGTCCTGCCCCAGACTGCAGAGAAACGAGAACCCTGGTGGGACCATAGCGACTGAGTCCCAGACTCAGTTTCGGAGCGTCATTATGACTGGGAAGGGTGCGTGCCACAACTAAAGCCACAACAGTGAAGACGAGAGGGACCAGGAACTGAGCCACCATCACCTTCCAGTTTCTCCAGCTGTACAGCGCCCTCTTTAGGAACATGGCATAGAACTGTTGCATGTGTAGTCTGACCTGTTACAGGAGAAAATGGGAGCTTCGATCAACAGAGCAAATTCGCTAAAAAGACGGTGAGCATCGCTTTTCTTCCTCCGTCTTACCCCGGTGTTTAGCTTAATGTTGGAACAGTCTTCTGAGATGAGTGTGCCGCTGTCTGTGAAGTCAGTGACATCAGTCAAGCCGCTGATGCTGCTGGCGTCATCCATGGTCCAGTCATGAGAGCGTCTCTCATGCTGGTACTGCAGGGCTGGCAGCTGGATCGCCTGGATATCCAAACTAGAGTCCACCAGCTTTCCAACTCTGGAAACACAAATCGATCTCATTTTATCCACTGACTGAAAAAAAACATCTGTTTTAAAGCTGACACCAAAAATAAAAGTAAAAATTAGATAGTTTAGATAGTCTGACATTAAATAATCAACTGTTTATGATAGAAACATGTGTGAGGAGAGAAGAATCTATCCAATCTGTAACATTTTAATTCATTTCAGCAGCTCAGTATGGTGAAGACAGCCAGGGATGGTTGCAAAGGGGGAAAAAAAAAAAAAACTATTTCTGGGCCTGTTTATAATTCAATTATCAATGAGGGACTCACAGAGTGCCTTTGTGAGCACAGTCTAGTTTTATATTCTTAATACGCCTCTTATCTGTGAAATGTAATTTCAAAAGTAAGAAAGATTTTTTAAAAAAGCTTTTCAACTCAACATGATTATACCTCCTAAACGCCCAGCACAACAAATTAGCAACAAAATGTCATATTTAGATCTCAGGAAAACACTATTAAAAGGCGATTTATTTGTTGTGAATAATTATAGATTGATAAAAATTAATTGGCAGCATTGTGTAATAGAGTTATTACACTCAGCTGTAAAATATGAATGGAAGAAAGAAGCTAAACGACCAAACGTTCCAACAGCAGCTTTTCTTTGGTGTAACGTGTCAATGGCCAGAACACGCTGCTGGACTCTCAGTATGAATCATAAATAATGAGGCCTGAACAGCACCAAATACAAATAACTGAATAAACCACAGGCAGCTGGGACTGCAGTGTATCAGGAAAAGAGTTGGGTTTGCAAGCAAATTTTTTAATATTTTATTTATATCAAAGGTGGCGTCCAAAGTTCCACGAATTCCAAAAACGATTTTCAGTGAAGCGCAAAAGATTCAGGCACTGAACACTTCATACCTGTAACTGGAAGCAACTATAACCCTTTGTATCATGTCGATACTGTTTTATATACTAGAAGACATTTAGTCTTACATTTCTGCTTGTGTGTGTCATACTATCCTACGTTACGTAAAAGAAGGAGAAAAGGTCTCTACACCGTTCGGCTCCAAGTGTTACCTGACTGATGACGACACTATGGACTGAAATATCATTGTCATGTTTCGATCCATAGTGTCCTTTTACCCATTTTTGCAACAGCATACTTTGTTTTAGATTAGATTGGAAGCTGATGGCAGGGAAGGAACCGTGTGTTGTGGAAGGAGGTTCTGATAGCATTCATTTTTTCTGTGACGTCCCAAAACAAAACACTTCCTTCTCCAAACTTCACTGACTTCTTCACAGACTTTAGAGCAAACATTTGATAGCAAACATAATGTCTCCCATGTGATCCGAGTCAGTTAAACTTAATTAAACTTACTACTTAAGTACGCTTTGAACCAGTTTTATCCCCATCTTCACTAAAATTCTCCCCAGAAAATATTTTATAGCCTTTGGGTTCTTTCACTAAAGCCATTTTAAAGCTTTTACTTTTACAAAAATGTATTTTTACAGAACAGAGATTAATTTTCTGTGATACCTGAGAAAAAGGACTTTAAAGATAATTGTTTCTACAGTTTTTTTCCAGTTATGATTAAAATGTCCCTCATGCTGTACATAAAAATGACCTCCATAGTTAGTGTGAGGGCCAGATCCTACTGACAGGGAGAGAAAAACTGTCACATCTCACTTGTCCTATATCTCCTACCTGAGGAAAACTTCTTCCATAGTAGTTACTGAAGCGCCATAGCTGGCGATGCCCAGCTCCTCTCTGTTCATCTCCAGCTCAGCAAACAGCAATTCAAACCTGGTAGAAAGAAACAAAGAGTTTGATTAAAAAATGTAAAAGAAAAACAAAAAACAGAGCCATATTGCTGCTACCTTTATTTAATATAATCATGTCACCAGTAT
Organism: Etia nguti; assembly: GCA_015106755.1. Taxonomy (NCBI): domain Eukaryota; kingdom Metazoa; phylum Chordata; class Actinopteri; order Cichliformes; family Cichlidae; genus Etia; species Etia nguti. Next base: position 21,617 of record VUQG01031675.1, on the reverse strand, counting down.
TCAAGTGGAAATTGGTTACATTTTTAATGAAAAGCTAGCTTGAGTTATTAAATACATTCACTGATTCAATGTGTGGTATTGTATAATGCGTTGACCCATTTCTGACAGTTCAAAGTAATATTTTTTTGCATTTCCCTCGCTCCATTTTTTTTCTTTGGTCTTTTCCTTCCCCATACATACATAACTGTGTGCAATAAAAAGACACGTGAGAGCAGAATAATTTCCTAAATAACTACATTTTACTGCACATAATGTGTTAAAATAGTACAGTGTATTACATCTTTTATTATATGACTCTTTTATTATTCACTTGCTGTTTTTCTTTGTATACTTGAATGAAAGAACCTCAATGTCCCTGTATGTCTAACCCCGAGTCTTTCAGTTTTTTCAGTCTTAATACTAGTTGTTCATTTCATCCGGTGTGACTTCTACCCTGTTGTCTTTCTTACAAACAGGTCAGTCCACACGCTGTGTTTTTGTGTGTATGATCAATGCTCACCTGCTGGTGCTTTCTTTGGGAAGAATATAAGAGAGCTCAGCTCCAGCGCTGCTCTCCAGAGTGGCATTGGGAACATACATGTGAACAAGGCGGGTGATCTCGGACACGTTACAAAGCGCATCCTTGACGATCACCATGTGGTATCCGGCACCTGGTTAAATATATTACATAAGACAATTACAGAATCAGTCCCAAGAACAGTTAAACTGCATGTGAGCTGGTCCACGTGCAGTATTTCTGTTGAAACAAAAGAGCAAAATTTCAATGCATGCTTTTGTAATAATCCCCGCTAGTCTAGGAAAGAAAAACTGCCTTTCAAAAATCCTTCTGAGAGTACAGTACGCTTTCACTAACCATATTTATTCTTGAGAAAGAGTGGTGAGCCGCAGCACTGCAGCTCTCCTCCTGCCATGATGGCAATTCGATCACCGAGCAGGTCAGCCTCGTCCATAAAGTGTGTGGTGAGCAGGATGGTGCGGCCGCGTTTCTCCCCTTGTAGAAGGTCCCAGGTGGCACGTCGTGCCGATGGATCCATACCTGATGTGGGCTCATCTAACATGACAACCTGCCGATGGGCAGAAAGGAAAAGAACGGGAGAATAAACCAGAAGAAGGTTTGCAGTAGTCCGCCCTTACTTACACATTTTACTCAAATGACTGTAAATAATGTTTTTGGTTTTTGGTTGTTGTTTTTTTGTTTTTTTTTATTCCAGACCTTGGAGTCTCCAATGAGAGCAATCCCAATAGAAAGTTTTCTCTTCATGCCACCAGAGAGGGTCTTGGAACGAGCATGTCGCTTATCCTCGAGGTTTAGGATACAGATTATCCGATCCACCTCATCTGGAATCTTGTCTTTGGAGTAGCCTTTCAGCTGGATATATAGTAGACAACACAAATAGATCAGATTTTCATCTGTTTTTCCAGCAGCTAATTTACATTAATACAAACTGAGAGGTTGGGAGAAAGCAGGAAAGTGCAGAAAATAGAAAAGTTCACTTGCTGCTCAACTCATACAAAGTTTTTGTGCGAGGAAAAAGACAAA